>JAUELO010156936.1:0-14090 GCA_032357855.1 Amphibolips quercusostensackenii | reverse complement strand
AAAATCTCGTTAATTAGTATCCTATAGATTGAGAAAAATGTGGATCTTTGATAAGTTTCTGTTCTTTACGTTAGCGATTTTCCCTAATCTTGTCGGTAAATATAATATTCTAAATAAGATTATTTCAAATCTATAGCAAAAAACTTTGGGGATTGTGAAAATACTTCTGGTTTCATGCTTTTTTACAAACAAGTACAGGAAAATCAGATCAAAAATAATAGTCTTACACATCTACATATAATCATTTCAAAAGGGTTGTTTCACAAAGTGATGATGTAATAATCTTAAAATACGTATAGTTTTATAATAAAAAGTTAAGATTGATTGCCAAAAAATTGACGATTTTAGACCAGATTTTCAAAAACAAAAACTTTTCGAACTAAGAGATCGAGAAATGTGTCCGTGATGAATGTTAAATTTATACTTCGTGCGACGAGATATGCGACTATAATTGAAAAAAATTTTTAAATGTTTCAAACATATATGTAATATGGATAAAAATATTCCAAAATTCGTGAAAAGAGTGTTTATCATTAGTTCATCGTAAGTATAAAATTAACAATTTTAGCGCGCATTATTAATAATGTACTTAAAGTAGTCAAAGTTTTCGCAATCGCCCTTAAGAGAAAGGAATTTCTAAAGATTAGAAGAAAAAAAACGCTCACTCAAATTGGAATTGCGTTACATGAAATTTGGTACGGGTTCACAACTCAAAATATATAATGTAAAAAGGAACACAGAAAAATTGGAAAATTAAATATAAAAATGAACAATTCAGAAGTTAAAATTAACCCAAAAATTGTAGAGAAATGGCTAAAAACATTTACAAAAAATACTGGGTGCAAGAAACGTTGCAGGTACCCAGAAAACAAAAATGTATTCACTTGCGTTTAGATGGGTTTTGATTACTTCTGAATTGCGTGTGAGTCACTGGAATTCCAGACTGCCACAAATTGGTTAGGCTGACTTCTGAATAAGAACATGAGTTTCTCAATAGGAATTGTATTTTTTTAAACCCATTAGGCAGCGATTTTAAACGTATATTATCTAAATTAGGAACTATTGTTCCTCAATCAGATAATACCCGATAGAAAATAATTCGTTGAATGTAACACTTTTTTAATTTAAACAGTTTACATTTTTTACTTAAAAATACTTAAATTGATTACATTTTAGCAAATCCTGGCATACACAGTCTTCTACATATACAAACTATTTATTTTCTGGCATTTCGATTGATTTTATCAAACAATATATTACACATATATTCATCATACCTCATCTTTGCATTTACCTTATATCGATTCCAAGTTGACAAAAATGCTATCGCTGAGTCTGTTTTTAGAACGTGCACTCCCTGCAGCCATTAGCATGTGTACTAAAGAAGTGAATGGCACTGACGCTGAGAGTCTAAATTTTATAACTCCTGCACAGGATAATGTAATTAAATTATTGTGAACAGATAATTGAAACTGTCAGATTAAAAATGTAGCCAACCGATTAGATTTTCATTTTTTCAATCTGCAAATGACAATAACGCAATTCAAACGGACTCGCTTCCTATCGGTTTTTTTTCTCCTGGGTAATGAGTTAGAACAGCGCAGCGTCAAACTGGAAAATTGACAGAGGGGTATCGCAGATTCTCCGCACGATTTCGGTAGACAGCAGCACGTTACTCACGCAAAAACGTGCTGCTTTCTAGCGAAAAAAATTTTATCTGCCACCGCGAGTTTACCTCTTTATCACCTTATGTACAACGCTTTTTACATCCAGTTTTGTCTGTGTTGTATAGAAGTGTGTGATATCAGAATTTTGTGAACTAGAATATCTATTCACTCAGTGATTATACATGACATTAAAAATAATACTGCATATAGAAAATAAATTAAAAGTATTTAAATTAATCCATTTTTATGTTTTTTTTTGCAGGATCATCGACAATCCATTTAGTCAGAAATCTACCTCATAATCAAGGAGATTCTCAATCTCCTCCTAGATCTCCATCTCCTCCGCCTCCTTCAGCTCCTCGTCAAGTATACCCTATTCCTTCCGGTTATCACATTGGAAATGTAAAAACTCGTGACCTCCTTCGTGTAGGGTATGGAGACAAAGATAGTCGTATTTTCACGATGAACCTACCTGCTAGGGTACTAGTATCACCAAATAAATTCATCGTTGGAAAATTGAATCTTTATGGTGTTTTGTTAAGCTTATATCAAACAGTGTTACATGGCCGCAATACGGTTCAAGTACACTTGCACAGCGGTAACATTACTCAACTTTCTGAAAAAGAAATTGCAATTTTACCATTTAACCGTATGATTGAGTAAGGATTTCACTTTAATCAATTAAACCGAGCAATAAATGTAAATCAACGATCGTAAATTAAAAATATCAAGTGTAAATCAGTCTATTTATGTAACCACTCATATCTCTATAATTATAAAAAACTTACAGACACTTTGTAAAAAATATTAGTTATACTTAAGGGCGACAGTTCATAACAAGATAGCGAAATCGCGATGATCGATGATCCGACAGAAGTCTCGTGCATCCTGAGGATACGAAGCGACTCAAGGACAACCATCTTTTGCATTTTTCCTGCAAGTGTCTTAGCATTTTGTTGACACGCAAGGATGCTTTTCAGGCTACTGATCAGTGAAAGCTTGGCATCTCTAAGAGCGTTGATGATCGGGACAATAATCTTAAAGAATATTTCGCTTATAATAGCTGCAACTCCCTCATAAGGTCTTTGTTCATCTCTTTCTTTTTATTTCCTTTAATTGTAATGTTTTTGTCAGATGGTGCTGAAAATTCGATAACAAACATTGTTTGTTTCTCAAAGTCAAGAAGAACTATGTCAGGTCTCAAGTGCATAACAGAAACAATTTTCGAGAATATGAGGTTCCAGTATATGCGGCACGTTCCATTTTTGACAATTGCCTCTATTTCTTTGAGAGCGTTCAGTGGAGCGGTATTAGGGCCGATGCCGTGAGAGTGACAAAGATGGTTATAAAGCACTCTTAGTGCCGCATTGTGCCTACAGATGTCCTAGATGCTCGAGGTATACAAGACACGCTCTCCAGCAATAATCAGGAATATTTTGCCTCAAAATATGGCGACTGTATGCTGAAGTAGAAATGACACCGTCTTAGCATGCCAAAATAAAACTTTTCGTACCCGAATTTATTCTGGGTGATAGCAAAGCAAACGTTAGCTCATACGACATCAACTGCTACTCAAAATTTCTGTGGGAGATGCCGTGCATCTTCTTGTCGAGGAGCTGTTTGCGGAAGTTTTTCTCCTCTGCTTTTCTAATCCGGGCCTTGCGGCGTAAGTACTCCAGGTGAATGAGATTTGATGCGTTTTGCTCACCCCTGATATTGAAGTCTAGGCCGAATGTTTTAGCAGCCTCTTCCGCTGCTTTTTACAGAAACGCTCCTTTGCCATCTTCTTCATGTTCCCTGACCATTTTTAGAAGAGGATCTCGTCTGTTTGCGACTAAATGTGCTGTACCCAGAATAATCTTGTTGTAAAGACATTCAAAATTTAGTATTCCAGGACCATTTTGGCGGCGTGCGATGTAAAGTCGCGGAACAGAAGACTTAAGGTGCATGCTTTCGTTCATATGTGAAACTTCTCGCGTCCCGATATCGAAGGATCTGAGTTCGTCCTTCGTCCATGGAACTACGCCAAATAAATAGAGTACTACCAGGACGGTAAGCATGTTTGTTGCAGACACTTTGTTCCTCGCTGACAGTTCAGGAGACCAAATCCGTCGGATGAGATGTTTGTATCTGCATAGGAGAGTATCTTTTATAGATATTACGTCCTGTATGTGGTTGTGTGGCACGACCAGGTATGTATAGTTCTCTCCAGCTAAAGTGTCGTATAGCGCTTCTGTCTTTTTGGAAATGACATTAAGTTTTCCTTTCGTTAAACAATTGCTGGCGCTTTTTTATAACCTGAATTCTATTTTAATCGCTTGTGTATATTTCTCGACTTCATGTGAGGCAAAAGAAAAGAGGGCTTATGGTGTCACCCTGAAACACACCTCTTTGGAAAATAACGCTGTTAGTTGTCACACGATGTTTTCAAAATGAGATAGTAAATCTGTTTTCCCAAAATGAAATCAATCTCTCTATGCTCCTCATGATATGTGGATAAACCTCTAAGCTTTTCAACGGACAGATGATAAGTCTATGGAAGGTTAAATTAAAATCTTTTCGGTAATGAATCCTAATACGCCTTTCTTTGAGCCACGTTATTCATATATCTCTTGACAAACAGGTCCAGTTGGCCGAACAATTCTATAATTTAGGATAGCTGTGAAGATCTTATATAGTGTGTTAAGACAAGTAATTAACCTGTAATTCTTGGGCTTAAAGGAAACTTCTTTCACCTGAAGGTCTTGATACCATCTGTCCCGGAGCGGATTAGTTCTTAATGCCTTTTGAAACATTTTCCACCTCTTCAGTGGTGATAGGCGGGCATTCGTCCTCAGGTGTTATGGGGTCATTGCACAGCTCCTTGAAGCAATTTGTTTTTTGCGATTTTTTTTCAGTGAATGCTAAACTTCGTAGGCTTTTCGCCAAAATGCTTCCACCTCCTCCGGTTTGGGCGGGTGGTCGACAGTAACTGGAGGATCCTGGAAGAGTCGAGATGGTTCAGAGAAAAACTGTTTATTTTCTTTGACCCACCTCTTTTTCCGCTCTAGACTTCTCCTTGCGTCAGATAGTATTCGTATTCTGTCTACAATATGCTGCCTGATGGTCAGCAGCTTTGACTTATTGAGTCCAGAGGTCAGACTCTTCGGGAAATCTCCACGAAACTCGTCATCCAGTTCAGCCAGATCTTTAGGTTCAAGAGAAACTTAAATGTTTATGTTTCTCCGTGTTCTGAAGTATCGCTCTTCCTCTATTAGATTGTTGGCCGGAGTTGGTCTCAGTATCGCTACGCCTCCTCTGTTGCCGGCTTGTGCTGATTGCGGTTGAGTAGGCGCTCCGCTTACATAGCCCCTTGTCCGGAGTTTTTCGGAATGGTTTCGCAGACGCTGATGCGAAAAGTGCGAGAGCTTTAGGTGTTTTCCACAACACAAAGTATGCAGTCGTGCCATGTAACCTTTAAGTACAGGGGTCATACTGGTATTGTAGCACTCTAGCAGGTCATAATTAAGTCGATCCGTCCACCCAAAGGTATTAAGATTTCGTCCGTCTATCACACTGACTCTGTCTTGCTTGGCTCCCCCAACTCTAGGGTAGTCGGCATTATTATCGGAACTACTGCCGGGAGTCCTGCGCTTTCGATTGTTCTAAACCGCACATATTACAACTGTCTTTGATGTTGTTTCTGTTATTCCCACGAGCAGCTAGGGAAACAGGTTCGTCTATCCTTGCAGAGCCCCGCATGCAAGGATAAGGCTGTATGCTCTGAGAAGTCGCCCGGTATCCCAGAGTCACCGTTTAAGACCGCTTATTAATTTTTGTAACCATATAAAGCAGGAACCCTTAATACAGGGACCCTTCATCCGCAACACCAGGACGCTTTGTTTAATACAGTATATATATTGTAACTTGTCGTTTGTCTCTTTGCATGTGTAAGTGAGACTCGGCTAGCTAAGGATATATTACACACAACGAAAGCCAGTAACGAGAGCTCTCATACTCTTTTTATAAATATAATAAATGTAGAAGAAAAGGGGTCCACGAAAAAAAGAGCATGAAATTCTTTAGTGATTTAATTTTAACATTTCGGTTTATTTATAAAAACTTAACTGCTTTAAAATACATTGATTTTCCTACCATTTAGCTATCTTGATGCAATTCTGTTACGCGTTTGCAGATATCATATTTGTAAATAAAACTAGCTTTTTAGTTATCTTTTCAGAACTTAACTTAAAACATTTTATACATCGCAAGATTTAACCACGTACAATTTACGTTTAGGAAGTCTATATCTTATATTATATAATCTGATATTCTTATTTTTAGAGGTCAACGCCCCAGGTAAATTACCCTGATACAACTTAATTTATAGTGTTTATACTACGGCTAAAACCTCGTCTCTAATCAGCCTACCTGGTCAATAAGACTACTTAAATCCTCTACTGAGGTTTTAATAGATTAATTATCGTATACTATAAATGTTTAGGAGACACACAAAGGGTCTATAAGCTATCATAAATCCCAATCTCTTTCGATAGAGGTAAATACAGTATATTACGACGGTTTGTTGCCCGTATACAGGTGCCTGTGCCGAGATGCTTCTCGGTTACAAACTCATTCGCTTTCTTTGTCTTGTACGAGTGAGAGAAGGGATTTTTCTGGAAATAGAAGGTCAGGACTAGCTTCGCTTTCGCCTCTGCCTTCTTAAGTATGAATTTGTGCTTAAACTGAGCGTAATCGTTTTTATGACTCGAAAATCTTTTCTTTCGAGCTCGAATCGAGTTGCCTTTCGTACCAGGTTCGAGAACGGAATCACCGTCTCTAACACTAATAAGCAACTTCGTTTCTGAGTGCTAGAATACAAGACGAAACACTGACCTTATCACAGCGAGAATGCTGATAAGTGTGTATATTTTTTGTAGTGTATTCTGAGGTTCGTCTAGAATTTATTCTCGAGTATTTTCTAGTGCCAATTTCACCATATTCAATCTATCTCGATATTCGTCTTTTTTCCTCGTGACCTCAAAGCTTTATGTGGAAGGAGATATATTTTCTTTATAAAATGTCTGGTCTTTTTTCTTAAGAATTCAAAAAATAGGTATTTTTATTCTCTGATTTAACCATGAAAAAAGAAATCTCTTTAAGGCAAAAACTTTGCGGAGGCGCGTGCGAAGAATGTTAAGTGTCTACAAGCCACTTTACACAAATTTCTTTCGACAAGGAAAGCTTTAGTTATTCGAAGCAAGCGAAACCTTGCTGTTTATTCCCAGAACCTTTTTGCCTTTGCCGAGTTGAATTAAGGACTCAGCCTAAAGACTTCTCAGTGAGATTATTTCCCAGAGAGTCCTGAAAGTAAATCTGCTGGAACCCAACAGGCAGTTTTGCCTCGCGTCGTCCTTTATATAGGCCGTGTCCTACTTTTCTCTTCTAAGATCGCCAGAGAAACGTGAGTGGAAGACTTCCAGATTCTGCGCCGGGTCTTTGCTCCTAAGAAAAGATGAGATTCTCAGTCAGCTTTCTCCGTGCAGGCTTTTTGCCTGTTGTCAGGCTTATTTGTGCTTAATGATAAGATAAGGATAGTCGCTGAAAATATTTGAGCTATAATTTACGAAACATGAGGTAATAGTTTTTGAGGAGAATGAAAAGGAAGAAGAATGAGTTGAAAATGTTTTATGAAAAATTTTTTTTTTATAGGAATTCTGAAAAAATTTTAAAACTTATCCTTTTACAACTCTAATTGTTTTAAAAATATAGCGTACGAAAAGAAAAAAATTGTGGTCATACAAAGAAGCATTATATAGAAGGTCATGTGTGTCGCTATTCACGTTTAAAAAAATACATTTTCAAAACTCTTTAGAAATTAACAGTTTAGCAATTTACATTGCTCCCGCAAAAAACGGCTTTTCTATAACATCGATTTGGCAGATCCTGGGAGTGCCCATTTTCTGCATTCGTTGCCTAAAAGACTTTTTTGGTTTCATGATGTCTCCACATCATAATAGTTTTCATAATTCTATTTTTAAAAGACTTCTTCAGGGCAGTCAAACTTCATCTCCTGCGTATACAAAATATTACATAATTATGCACAAAGTCAGAATTTTGTGAGCAATAAACCTCATTCATTAGATAAATAATACATGCCATTGAAAACAACCCTATTAATGAAAATTAAATTATAATTATTGAAATTAATCCCTTTCTACACCAAATTTTTTGTTATAGGGTCAAGTTCCAGTGCTGGCCTCGGCCTAGCAACTCAATTTATTCTTCTTCAACATGATAATCCCGCAAGTCTTGGTCCTATAATTTACGGACTTGCTAGTCCTCCCATTAAAAAATACCCTATTTTTTCTGGTTATCGAATGGAAAACGTAAACAATCGTGAGGTTTATCGTGTAGGGTATGGAGACATAGAAAGTCACGTTTTCAAGATAAGCCTATCTGCTAGGGTACTAGTATCACCAAATAAATTCATTGTTGCAATACGGCTAAATATTTCCCCGGGTGAAATATTTTACACAAAGATTAAGGTCATTTTTGGAATAACTTTTAAAGAGGAATTTAATTTTAACCTTGGTTTTGGCCTTGACGATGACCTTTAAGATTATTTTAAGGGCAATTGGTCTTTCTAAATAGAAGTACACTTATTTGACGTCGGCAATCGAAAATGACGAAAATTTCACTTTCAAAAATGTACTCAGGTCATAGGCCAGGTGTGACCTTGATGGTAACTTAAAGGTTATTTAATCTTAAACAAGGTTTGGAAACATTAAAAAAGCGCAGCTTAAAACAATTGTATAATATTTGTAAGTAAACTTCTTTTTTCTAGCCAAACCGAGCACGAAGTGCGAAAACTGAAAAGAGCTGAGCGCGAACAATAAATTTGTGTATTTGTTGCAGGAAATTCGAAGTTTGACTTCTTTATGAATATTCTTTGAATAGTTGAGAATTGTTAGCAATTAAGAAAATATCATAATCCCCAGGTCACTATCTTTGAAGAATTAATAAAACTGTTGAAGGCTTTTGACAAAATTGATGCACCGTATCCTGGTGTAAATGAAAATTAAAATTGGAAATATCCTAAAACAGAGAATCAATACAATACCAAAATGCAAATGGCCAACAAACCGCAAGCAGGATCATGAAAAGCCCAGCAAAGTGAGAGCAAAACAATAGGAATGGACCAGCTAACATAATCGACAACAATTAAAAAAACAATAATGCGCACTAGAATTTCAACATCAGCGGTAACGAGAAGCAAAGTCGAGTGCCATTAGTGGTCGAGCCCTATAGGAAAATAATACAGATCGCAAACAAACAAATACCATCGCTATACCAAGTGAGAAACATAGAGTCAGAGAAAGATCTAGCAGGTGCAATAGTGGAAAGAATGAATTTACAAAAAATTCAAGATATATAAAAAATCAAAACTAAAAACATTGCAAATTTTTAAAATATTGAAGTCTATAACAAATGCTACTTGACTACAGGCAATGTTTTCTGTTTGACAAAAGTAATTTCTTGGAAATCAAGATGAGTAAGAAGCTAAATATAATCAAAAGTAGTACAAGAGGAAGTTTTCAGTGTCCCACGTTTGGATTTCCTAGTGAAATAAGCACATATTTTCTTCCCACATATGAAAATGTTATTGAGTATTTATTTCTGGTGCAATATAATTTGCGAAAACAGAAAAATAAGAAAAATGTCGATTCAAGAGCAATTATAGATATTGTTAGTGAAGGTTGTAAAGAAAATTTAAGTTCGTGCGTCCTTGCCAATAGTTTCTGATATTGGTATCAAAAAGAAGATTAGGTTTTACAATGAAAAATATCAGAGCCCTATCAAACTGACTTCTAGTATAAAGAAGTTACTCTCTATCTACGAATCCGCTTATTAGTCTAGAGGAAATATATAAAAAAAGCCTCTATTTGTTGTTTTAAGTAAAACTGCAACAACTTATGACATATTTGCTATGGTAGCAGATGATGAACTTAAGAAAGAAAAAGAGGCAGAACAGGTAGAAGAATAGCAAGGATCTGATTCTGAAAATAATTTCATTCCATCTTCATATGTTAATTGTCAATTTAAGCCCACAAATCAAATGAGGGTCAAGTTGATGACAGTGGCGGACATCTGCCGAAAAACCGGAGTATCAATTTATGATGCGTCCCGAATTTCCTGTGCCGTTATGTAAGGTTTAAAGATTATTTCCAAGGAAAATAGTTCAAAAGCTATTGATAAATGTAAAATACGAAAGCTCTTAAGATAAGAGAAAATGAAATGCAAAATAACTGATCGCCGTGAAATATGCAATTTGAAATCATTGTATTTTGATACAATATTTTGTATGTTTTATTGGTTCAGTTTCTAAGTTTTCTTCCAGAGTATTCTTTTATTTCTTTTAGCAATGTTCGATTATTAAAATCGTTTTGAGATTATCACACAAGATTTAACCGACGTCGGCTACGACAGTATGGCTGTAAACACAGGATATAATGGTGGCATCATTGCTCTGATAGAAAAGCATCTATGACAGTCTGTTCAAAAGGTTCGTGTGTTTGCTACACATGAATAAATTACCTTTTCGGCATCTATTTTCATACTATGTCATATTTTACTTTGTAGTTCCTATACTTTGAGTAAGGATCATCAATATTTGCTACTGATATACCAAGCTATTGTAGCTGGTGATGTCCAGAAGACTTAGCCAATAAAAAACTTGGAAACCTGTGTCATTCAAGATGGTTGAACTTTGGTGCTAGAATTATGCGATTTTACTTTGTCACAAGGATCCCTTCAAACAACTTGTTAACTTTGACACAGTACGTGATGAATGTTCACGCATTGACGTGTTTCACCGTTAAAGCCAATCCTTCTTGTACTTAAGGTGCAAAACATGTGTGGAAAGAAGTAGAGCTTACGATGTTGGTCGACGAACTGAAAAACGTCAGAGAGGTAGCAGTTTGTAGAATCCTAAAAGCAAGAAAAAAAGCTTCTAACAAACAAGGTAAAATCTTCAGAATACCAAGTCTGCTATTTAATGCAGCGGACTACTCGAAAATCATTGACTGCACAAAATGTCGTCTGATGGATAAACCTCCTCTAACTGATCAGCATTTTGAAGCAAGTATTAACGATGTTGTTCAAAATGGCTTGAGATCCGAAGTTAACATGTGGAAACTTTTTTGTCATACTCAAGCCGTAGAAAAAATGGTTAAAGTTGTAAGCAAAGCATCCTCGAAGGTCATACAAAACAATGCAGGAGATGGTTATATTAGGACTAAGATACATGCACAACAAGCGATGTCGTCTTTTAAATCAAATAAATGTTGTATCTAAGATCATTTTATCAAAAAGAAGAAAAGTAGGTACCAAGGATGTACGTCAGAAAGAGTTTAGTAATAAAAAAAATAAATTAATTCGATATAATGCAGATTTCAATATTTCAAACATTTCTAGTGTTCCCAGTTTGGATCCCCTGTACATCTTTAATTTTTTGTGAGATTGTCTCTTGCAGAATAGTATCTTAAAATCTGGCAAAAATTGAGAAGACACTAGGCAACCCTAGAAATGTAAAAAGAAATTGAAAAAGAACTTTGAAACTCTGCATCAAATAATTTTTTGAACCTATTTTGCTCTCGCGCGTTACCTGGATTTAATTCGATTGATTCCACATTCAGTCCACTTTATGGAAGTCCCAATGCATTACTTTTAGGCATGGTATTATTTGCGATTTCCGATATTGGTTATTTTTGACGCACCTAAGTTGACAGCTTCAAACATTCAAATTATCAGGAACGTGAAGACCTCCCAGTAGAATAAAATTAAAAAGAAGTGTGCTCAGAAGTGAACACATTCTTAAGGTCAAGGAAGGGCAGTCTTTCATAGAAAGAAGCTACACTATACCAATGATTTACGAAAAAAAAGTTAAAGAAAAGATCAAAAGAATGCTGGAAATAAATGTTATTCAGCGATGTAGTAGCCCTTACATCATTCCGATAGTACCGGTAAAAAAAGGGACAGATGAGTAAGACCAGAACCTTCTGACATTTTATTCTGAAAAGGCAGGGGGATTAATGTAATGTCTAATTTAGACATTACACGCAGTTTTTGGCAAATGTCCCTACATTTTATGTCTTGATAATATACCGCTTTTCAATATCGAGAAAGAAGTGACGAATTTAAAGTAGTACCTATGAGACTTAAAACTAGTATGGCGGCCTTATTCCAAGGATTGGATCACGTCCTACGTGGAATTTGGGATCACCTCAGATTATACGTGCATGATACCTCGATTACTTCTGAATCACAGGGCACCATTTTGAGCACTTGGAGGAGTTCCCACAGAAGCTTCAGAATCAGAACCTCATGCTGGGTTCCTAGGTTCCATTGTAACAACCCACCCTTATCCGACTTTGTGAAATTTATGCAGAAATCCGGAGAAATCTTCTGTTCCTCATAGCTTTGAGTTTCTATCGCAAATTTCCGCCGCATGGAGGAGCTTTTTGCACGTGTTCTGACTTCAGCATGCAGTTTAATGTTGAAATTGTTTTAAAACTATCAATATTAATTATTTTCTTATACGATGTGTCCTTAAATTTGAGCACGAAACTGCAAAAATCAAGAGCGATGAATTAAAGTGAAAATAAGTGTGAAAAAATTGGGTGGATCAATGAAAATAGTAAATTGAATAGCTCTAAACTGTTAATCCAGCTATCATCCGACTTGTGCTAACGGCAAAAAACATTATTTCTTTGAAGTTTCTCAAAGTTTAGTTGCTGGATATCAGAAAGCAATAAACAGGAAAGATTTTAATGTAACAGGTAGCCAGTTTGTTTGTGAGAAACATTTTTAAATATATTGTCTGAAAGAGGGAAGTCAAGGATCCTGCTGAAAATGTTATAGCATCGGTATGAATAAATATATATAAATACTAATTATTTTATTTATATTACTTAATTTGAAAAATATTTAAAACGAATGAAAAGATACTCAATTAAAAATTCTAATTAAACTCTACTTGTAATCTTCGAATACTAACCTAAGATATAGCTGTCGTTTGCTGGCAGTGGCTGCTATACATATACATATAGCAGTCTCACAGAGATATAAAAATGTATACTTCTTACACTTGATACATTTATGTATTTCGCTTATTCAAAAAATTTCTAAGGATACTAATTTCTAATTTTTTCTTTAGGTATTTTACACAATATAAGGTAATTATTCATTAATAAAAAGAATTATATTTCACTCATTTCTAAATATCACGTACATTATAAGAAATAATAACCTTACAATTAATTTCAGTCCTATTATTTTATACGTGTGATTAACACTCTAGAAATATCAGACAAACAATAAAATTATTTTTGACTTTAATTATCTTCAAACTTCTTAAATGTTCAAAAACTAAATTTTTGAAATATTTTTTCCATTAGACTTCATGTTTAAGTAGGACCACGTGTAGAAGCGCCGTCGCGCAACAAAAATTCACGATAAAAACTCAAAACAATAAGGACCGGCCATCTTTTTTAAAGTCGGATAGGGCTGTAATAACTCCAGGAATGAAACCAGATCCAGACATGGTACAGAGCATAACCAGCTTTCTGCACCCAAAAACGTGTAGTAATTATGAGGTTTCCTGAGACTCGGGGATTTCCTCTCAAAATTTAATAAAAAACATGCTGCGGAAACGTTGCCCTTCTCAAATTGTTAAAAAAGGGCGCACTGTGAATCTGGGAACAGGAAACACAGGAAACCTTTCAAAGAAAGAAAAGACGGAATAGAGTGGAAGAAAAAAGATTGAAAACAATGAATTCTATGCTGCGTCCTGGGTTATCCGCTTCTTTAATGTACAAACGTTTCTCAGTGTCTTTCACTTAACCACACAAATTTTCAACTCGACATCTCAATTCATGTTGACGTGCGTAGTAGCGGAAAGAGATGATCGGCGATTGCTACGAGCTTAAGAACGGATCTGATATATTGTTTTCAATAAATGTAAAGCGTTAAATAAGTGTAAAATTATAATTTTTATTCCATTTCTTTAGATTTACATTTTGTTTTTGCTTAACATAAATTAAGTGAAATCTTTATTCAATCTTATGGTTGAAAGGTAAAATAGCAATTTCTTCTGTGGATAGCCGAGTAATGTTGCCGTTGTAAAAGTGCACTTGAACCGGATTTTGTCCATGTAATACTGTTTGATATAAATATAACAAAACACCATAAAAATTCAATTTTCCTACGATGAATTTATTTGGAGAGACTAGAACTCTAGCAGGTGGGCTTATCGTGAAAATTCGCCTATATTTATCTCCATACCCTACACGATGAAGGTGACGTGTTTTCACATCTTTTATCTGATAACCAACAGGAATATTATACAGGTGAACAGGAGCTGAAGGAGGAGGAGAAGGAGGT
>JAUELO010156583.1:0-16856 GCA_032357855.1 Amphibolips quercusostensackenii | reverse complement strand
ATAGAACGCCACCTCAAGGTAGGCCTAGTGGCGCCATCTCTTGGTCAAGCCGGAAACTTATCAATCCACCCTCGTATGTACCACGCGCTACGCGCTCTGATAAGTTTGCCTTCGCGCTTCGCGCTCGGCTCATTCCAGTTTTCGCACCTTGTGCTCGGCTTAGATAAAAGAAACAATTTTACTTGAAAATATTGTAAAATTGTCAAAACATCTACGATTAGAATACTTATTAAATTTATTTTTATTTTTACTAAAGAGAAAGTTTATTTGCGTAAGGCTCTATGGGCCTTGATTATATCTACAAATTTGCGCGCCTCGCGGACTAATGCCTGCTTTACAAGCTTTATCGACATTACATGCTTTCGGTTTAATAACTTCAGTTTTAAATGAAGAGGAGAAATAATTTTCTTAAGGTTCTATCCACCTCAAGGAATACATTCTCATCCCGATACTCGCGCTTCGCGCTCGACATTTGATTTAAAAACAATTTGAACATTGCGCTTTACGTTCGGTTATGTGCACCATATAATATAAGCAAAAAAGTTTTAAAAGGTGCTGCTTACCGCACGCGATTTGGTTGTCGCGCTTCGCGCTCAGAAGGACATTGGTCATGCGTTTTGCTTTTCGTGTTATGCGTATTTTATATATAAAATTACTAAATTCGTATTTTAATTTTAAATATAATTGAATTTTCAACAAAATAAAGAAATCTCTAAACAAATAATTGAAGTTTAAACTAAAGAAGATAAATTTTCAACCAAACATGAAATAATTAAGTTTTAAGTTAAAAAAATTAATTTTCACCCGAAAAAATTTTAAAAAATAGTTGGCTTTAAAAAAAATTAAATTTCCAACTAAAATGATAATTATCAACCGAAAAGATTGATTTGCAACAAAGTAGTTGATATTTCAACCAAAAAATATTAAAATTTTAATCTAAAAGCAGCTAAATTCCACCAAATAAAACGAACTTTTACCAAGATAGTTCAATCCTTAACCCAAAACAATCACGCGTCTTATCAAAAAGTGATCACTAACAAATTTGTAGATCTTTTTTGAATGCACACTTTTTGTTAATTTTTTTTTCTTGCCTTGTGTTGTTTTTACAAAATTTTTTTATTTTTTTTTATTTTTAATATTATTTTTCAGGATCAAAACAAAAACTACGCATTCTATCACGAAAAGTTAAGAACTGATTTCAAGCTCTTGTTTAGGTTAATACATTTTATCTTTTCATTTTTTTGTATTTTGCGTCGTTTGTCTAAAAATTTAATTTTTCTTTTATGAAAGCAGTCTCTTACGAATAAAACAAAAAATAAGCGTCCTATCAAAAAGTGAGCTCTAAAAAATTTGTGGATCTTTCTTAAATACACAATTTTTGTTCAATCATCTTTTCTTTGTATCCTGTATAGTTTAACTGCAGAATAAAATTTTTAACTTTCCATTATTTTGTGAAATTAAAATTTAAAGTTCTACTTTTTTAAGGAAATTTAGAAATTTGTTATGATAGTCTCGTAGGGTGTTCAAAATGAAACGTTCTCCTTTCTTTGACATTTTTTTATACCGTGCGTTTTTTGGCTTAAAATGTTTATTTTTTTTGGTTATTTAGAATTTTGTAAATGCTACAACCCTAGTAATTTTTTTAAATCAAAATAAGTCATTTAGCTAAATTGTTGGCCTTTTGAAGTACTATTAATAACCGTAAAATTTTTAAATCTTTGAAGTTTAAAATTATATTTTGAAATAAAACCGGAATCATCAATTGACATATTTAAAGCTTTTGTCTATGATATAATTTTTTTCATCTCTTTGAAAGGGTGGAAAAGTTTACAAATTATTGGGATTCGCTGCGCTGCAGCACGCCATCTGTTTTTCCATGCGGCCAAAATGTGAACTAGCGAAAGCAGGTAGAATTTTCAAGACGCATTTTGATTTGTGTTGAAAAAAATTTTGTTATTGTTTTGTGTATTTTAAAACTATAGGTAAATGAAAACAATTAGAATTTATCAGAAACTAAGTAAAACATTTTAGATTTTCAACGTATACCGTATAAAAACATGCTTTATGTTAAAACTTTTTTTGCACAAAGAAAAATTATTTAAGTATGTTATATAAGTTTCAACACATAATAAGCTTCAATTAACTTATCTGTACAATCAAAATTCGAATTTTCAATTTTTCGACAAAAATTTTAAAAGTTGCTGTGATAAATTTGTAGGGTGTTTAAAAAGCAACGTTTTTCTACCTACGACATTTCTTCATATCTTACGTTGTTTAGCTAAAAATGTTGATTTGCGTTTGTTTTTCAGAATTTTGTAAATGCCATAAATCGGATATTCTTTTTATCAAAAAAAATTGTAGATATAAATTGTTCGACTTTTTAAGTACTACTATTAATCGTACATAGAATTTTTGAATCTTAAAAAAAGTGGTTCAAAAATTTTGACAATGCGTTCACTTTTAAAATTTTTATCCAAAATGGCTGTTTAACAAACTAGAATTTCATTTTTAGACACTTAAAGAGTATACCAAAAGCCAATTCAATATGTCAATTTTTTCGAAAGTTATCGTGCTAGCAAACAAAAGATCTACAGAAGAAAAAATTTTTAACCAGGAAGATAAATTTTCTGCCCTATAAAGAATTATTATTAAGATGAATGAATTTTGAACAATGTACATGAATTATTACCAAAATATTTAAATTTTTATTAAAAAGATCAGTTTTCAACCAAAAAATTCAATTTAATTTTTTCATTAATAATATTGTAAATAAATATTAGTTGTAAATAAATGTGCAAATGTGCCATGGGCTTTTAATTGTAATTGTTATTTGAAAATTATTATATGCATGTTTCTGGTAATAGAATAGTTGAATCCTTAACAAAATAATTTATCTTTGAAAGGAATAATTGAATTTTTTATAAAATAACTAAATTTTCAGACTAGAAAGATGAATTTTCAACCAGGAAGATTAATTTTCTACTCGATGAGAAATTATGATTAAAATAAATAAATTTTAAGGAATGTACAAGAATTATTAACTAAATAGTTAAATTATTTATCAAAAGATCAGTCTCTAAAAAAAAATAAAAAAGTCAATTTTTGTTTAAAAAGTGCACTTTTCACGAAAGAAAAACAAATTTTCAACTAGTTGAATTTAACGAAAGAAGACATATTTCGTATAAGATAGTTGAGTCTTTAATCAAATAGATCAATTTTTTGTAGTAAAGATTAATTTTCTACAAACAAGAAATATATTCTCAATTTAAATTTTAAATGAAGGAAGGTGAATTTTAAACCAAAAATTTCGATTATAAACTTATAAAGGATAAACTTTTAACCAAAAATGGAATATTTGAATTTGAGCAAAAATTCTAATAAGTACTTGAATTTATAAATGGACAAGATCAATATTTAGCCATAAAGAATTATTTTATATCAAATAAGGTGAAGTTTTAAAAAAATACATGCAGTTTCAAACAAATAAATTAATTTTTCACTGGGAATACCAATTTTTAATTGAAAATATTAATCTTGAACAAAGAATAGAATAACTGCATTTTCAGTTAAGAAAAAATTATACTGAAACAAAAAAAATACAGATTTTTCAACACAAAAATTAAATTTTCAGCTAAAGGTATCAATTTTTAACTAATTTTATAAATTTTTAACATAAAAATAAATTTTTAACAAAAGAGTTGAGCATTTAACCAAACAGTTTAATTTTTAACCAAAAGAAGATCTTTTAACCAAAAGCATTAATTGATTATAAAAAGACCATTTTTGAACCAAATATATGAATTTTCTAATTTTACATTAAAAATTAATTTTTAACAAAAAAGAAATGTATTTTTGAGAAAGAAGTTAAATTTTTAACCATAGATGCATCTGCAATAAGGTGGTCTAAAATTGCATTGGAATTTTTTAAAATTAATTTTTATGTATGTCACCCGGAAATTGGTGCGAATTCAAAGAATAATAAATCTATTTTGTTTTGAATTATATTTAGAGGTGGTGGAAGCCCTTATGAAGCTTAACACGTATTTTTCATAAAAAAGACGTTCTTCTAAATTTTAATCAGAATCGTCAATATTAGCTTGGTCGAGTTTAAACTTAACATTTCTCTTTAAAATCAGTCAAAAAATACAACAAAAAATTACTTTTTGAATATCACTCCTATAAGTCTGTTTTATAGGTTGTCCTAAAAAACCCGATAAATAAGTGAAAAAATGTGTTTTGCGAGTTTTTGGCGCTAATTATGATTTTTTTGAGATTTAAGAAATGCAAATTATTTTCAATATATAAAATTCTACTTTTTACTCACAATCAGATGTTTAAATAAATTAAAAAAAAAATTGTATTGTTTTCTGCAAATTTCTCTAACAATAGAGATAAAAAGTCATCGTTTTTGCAAGCGTTCTCAAATTTTTTGTCCAATCTTTAATTAGAGTAGGGTAACAGTCCATTAGTCAAAAAAATAATAATTGTTTGAATAATCTTTATTATTGTTACGAATATTGTCTTTGCATAGTGATTGAACTTGCGTTTTTTTCACTTTTTGTCTACTTTTCACTTGCTGAACATAACCTGAACTTACGTTAACTTATATTCTTTGTCAAGATCTATTAAAAAAAAAATAAATTTTCCTTTAAAAGAAAAGCTAACAAGAACAAAAACATTAAGAACTTTACAGTCTTATTAATATCTGAGCTTATTTAATTCATGATACATATCAGCGACATCTTTTGGGTTTATCGAACTCGTACTCCTATGTTCGAATTTTTGTAAAAAATAAATTTCTGGAAAAATGAAATCTGGGTTAACTAATACCCTACTAGAGTGGGAAAGTTCAATTTTTTCACAGCAAAATAAAAAGAGATAGTAAATCTCACCACGTGAATATATTTTTTCTTGCAGAATCTCCACTAGTAAGCGAATCAACAGCAATGACCCCACACTTGGACAGAGAATTATCTTTTAATACATGGGGTCATACTCAGAATCATGGTGCTGCAGATGGTTAGTATTTTTATTTAAGTTCCTGACTTAATTATCAAACTTTTGATACGCTAAAGTTTGATAGCTAGTTTTTTTTTTGTTGAAAACTCTACTATTATATTTTTCATTTAGAATTAGTCTTTTTTTTTTGATAATTCTACTATTAGATTGAAGATTTGTATTTTGCGATAAAAGTCCATTTGTTTTTGCAAAAATTTATTTTTGGAATCGAAAATTAAAAACGGAACAAAATTTTTTTTTTTAAATTACATTTTTAGAATTGAAAATTTAAATTTCTTTTCAAGAATTCGTCACTTATGTTAAAAGATTTTTTATATTTAATGCTCGAAAATTCAACTGTTTGGTTATAAATCTGTTTTGCTTAAATTCTATTTATTTTTTTAAAAACTAAACTCTTTTATTAAACATTCATTCCTTTAATTTTGAAATTCAACAATTTGTTTGAATTTGTATTACTTGGTTAGCAAACCTCTTTTGGTTGACAGTTCAACACTTTTGCTAAAAATTCATCTTTTTGATAAAAAATGTATCTATTTTTGTAGAAATGACATTTTTGGTTGTTAAAAATGCAACTTTTTATTGAAAATTAATCTGTTTTTGTTGGTGATTCAACAATTTTTTTGACATTTCTCCTTTTTGGTTGAATTAAACTTTTTCTGACATAAAGGACAATTTTTTAACAAACAAGTTGAATTGTCAATGTAAAAAATTTTTTCAACTTGAATTATGAGTTACAAGACAGCTATGTAAAGGCGCTGAATTAACTTAGCGACCAAATAATCATTCAACTTTATACAGCAGTTTTGTCGTTTTACAGTGGTTAGCTCCTCAGAGGAAAACTTCCATCAACAGGAAAGCAGTTCTTATCAAGAAGAGCACCATACTTTTATTATTATTCCTCTAAGGTCAATGGAAGAGCTTGAATATTCTGAAGAAGGAGTTGATATGATTTGTGATAATAAACTGATTGCAAGAATATTGAACCTTGACGTTGTTCCGTTCATCCACCTTAAGGTCAACTTTGCTGGATTGAATACTCCCATTCCTACTACAATGGTGTACTTTTCGAGTGCACAATGGGCAATGGACGCGAAGTACTGGGTTACAAGTAGCCCCGTGTATAGAGGATACTATACAATATTAGAAGAAAGTATTGATAAAGCAGTAGAAAATATAGAAAATCGTAAACAGGAGTTTGAAAAAAAGCGTCTCAAGGCACTTCGTAAGCATGAGCGAAAACTACAACTAGAGAATAAAAAGCAACAACTGGGATATCTTAATCTAGAAGAACGCCAAACCCCACCAATGACCCACGAAGAGCGACTACAACTATACGAAGAAGACCTACATCGACGAAATGAACAACTAAAATTAGAAAGACAAAATCGTGGACCTCGAGTACAGAAAGAACTACAACTTGCGCCAAGTCAACTAGAACGACGACAACACCGACTACAACAAATACAGAAAAAAACACAGCAGTTCGGACAACAAGCAGTACAACAACACTACCATGCTTATCTTGATCCTAATACCTTTTATTCAAATCCTTCAGCTAACCCACACAATCCAAATATTTACAGTCAGCCAAATAATCTAATTGCTCCACATAATATATATCATCCAGGTAATCAAAATCCTCGAAATAATGGATATCAGCAAATTGATCATTATCCTGCAAATTATGGATATGATCCAAATATTCAGTATCGTCAACAGTAGGATATCACATACTTTGCGATGAAAGGTTAGTAAACTCATAAAATTAGAGAAACAATCCTACGCACTCTTTGGTCATACACTCTATCAGTTTTTTATGATCCACGGTGAAGACAACGCTTGGCTGACCTAGAGAGAGCTTACTACTCGCAACAGGCGTTGACTGACCCGACAAGTGCCTGACTAACAGAAAGTTTTTTTTTTTTTTTTAAGTTTCCAAAAATTTTACAAACCGTACAAAGGGTTAGGGTCGTTATGGTCTGAAGTAGGTGAATTGAGTACGTAATACCCATGTTGTGTATGAAATAATTTCCGGGATTAAAACCTGATCTGTGAATTCAGTTCCATTGAGAATTTTCGAGAAACAAGTTTATTTCTAACAAATTAGTTAAATATTTTACCAAAAAAAAATCTCTTCAATAAAGAGCTTAAAAAATTTATTTTTGAGCAAATAATAAAATTTTTTAACCAAACATGAATTTTTAACAATAAAGAGACAATTTTTCAAGAAAATACATGAATTTTTAACGAAAAAAGATAAAATTTCAATCAAAAATAGAATACTTTAGTTTCCATTCAGAAAAATAATTTTAAATCCCAAAGAAAAACTAATTTTTTACCAAAAAATGTGAATTTTAAAAAAGACGAGGTTGCATTGTCTCATTAAACGGATATATTTTGAACTTGAAACTGAATATTTAAGTTTTCTGTAAAAAGAATTGATTTCCGGTCAAACAGAACAAGTTTTTCAGAAAATTGTTGTATCTTCAACCTAACTAATGAATTTTTCACCAACCTGTGTAAGCTTATATAAAAAGAAAAATAATTTCTGCTAAAATACATGAATTTTAAAAGATATTTGTTAAATTAAGAACAAATTTTAACCTAGTAGTTGAATTATCAATGAAAACATATATTTTAAAGCAAAAGGGTAAAAAGTTCTACTAACAATAATAATTTTCTACCAATAAAGATTAATTTTTTTAGAAAATACATGACTTCTGAATCAAAAAGATAGATTTTAACTAAAGAAGATAAGTCTTTATCCCAAAAGTGAAAAGCTAAATTTTTAGGTGAAAAAAATTAATTTTCTGCAAACAGGAAATAATTTTGAACAAATGAATTAAAGTTTAAATAAGAAAAAGCTATTTCAACTAAAATTATGAATCATCAACAAAAAAGGAAAATTTTTAACAAATTTTCTCAAATTAAAAGTGTAACTATTTAGTTTAAATTCATCTTTTTTAGATAAAAATCCATGTATTCTTTCGAAAATTAGTGTTTTTGGTAAACATTCAATCCTTTTAGTTAAAAATTTTTCTTGCTGAAAATTTATCTCTTTGGTTCAACATTGACCCGTTTTTTTCGTGTTTTTATTGCATTTAATTATTGAGGATTTAAATTAAAATCGTTTTTCGTAGAAATATTATCAATTTAACTTTTCTTGAAAAATTTATATTCTTTGTTTGAAAATTAAACTGCCTGGTCAAAAGCTGAACTAAATTCTTAAAAACTAGTTTGTTGTAAAGATTTATCATTTTAGTTGAAAATTCATCTTTTGAGTGGAAAATTTAAGCAGTTTTTATTACTGAAAATATAACTATTCTATTTTTTGTTGAGAATTTATGTTTTTGGTTGTAAATTACTCTTATCTATTTAAAAATTCAATTATGTGGTTGAAAATTTATGTATTTTTTTACTTTTTGTTTAAAATTAAAATAGTTTTTGGTAAAAATATTAAGTATAACATGCTTCGTTGAGGATTTTTTTTTTGGTTTTGAAATTCAACTTTTTTGTAGGAAATTCGTCTTTTTGGCTTCAAAAATCAACAATTCGTCAAAAGATTACTCTATATAGTGAATGATCAACTTTTTTGTTAGAAATTTAACTGTTTTGTTGAAAAGACGTATTTTTTGTTTGGAAATTCATATTTTTATTGTGTATTTTTGTTTTGGTATAAAATGCAAATGTTTTGTTGAAAATTCATTTTTTTTTGAAAATTAGACAATTTACTTAGAAATTAAACAGTTTATTTAAAAAATTGAATGCTTAGCAGAAAATAAATTTTTTCAAATTCATCGTTTTAGCAGTGAATTCAATTTTTTTTTTAATTCGTCTTTTTTTCTTTATTTAACCTTGTAGGATATTTGCTTTTTTGTAAAAATTTCTTTTTTCGAACTGAAAATAACTATTCTCTTTCTGGATGCAGTCTTATCTTTTTTAGTTAAAAATTTATCTTTCTTATTCAAAAAATTTAATTATTTTGGTAAAAATTCAACTTTTTGTAAAAAATTGTTGTATTTCGATAAAAATTCATCTTTTTCGGTACAAAATCGATATTCTATTTTTTAAATTATTTATTTTTTGTTCAATTTAGCTGGTTGAAAATTCATCTTATTTATTGCCGATTTAAATATTATGTTAAAAATTTGTGTTTTTCAGTTGAATAAAACCGGTTGAAAATTCACTTTTTTTTTGTTAAGTATCATTTTTTGGAACTGAAAATGTGATTATTCCATTTTTGGTTGAATATTTTTTTTTTTTGAAATTTAAATATTTGGTAGAAAATAGAATTATTTCGGTAGAAAATTCAGTTGTGTAGTGTTTGTTTCAAAATTCAACTGCTTTGTGAAAAATTCATTTACATTTTAAAAATTTAGTTTCTAGTGAGTGTTTGTTTATATGTTGTGTTTCTTATTTGAATTTAACCGGTTAAAAATTCCTTTTTTTAAAATTCATTCTTTAAAATGAAAATGTAACTATTTTATCTTTGATTTGAAAATGATTATTTTCAGATGAAAATAAAATTGTTTGGTTGAAAATTTAACTATTATACTAGAAAATTCAACTGTTTTGTGGTGATTTAAAAATTCGACTACTGTGTGGATCACTCATATGCTTTTTGAAAATTCCTTTTTTTGGTTAAGGTTTTAAATATTTCGTTAAAATTTATGTTTTTAGCTGCATATAACTGGCAGAAAATTCACTTTTTCTTTTTAAAATTAATTTTTAAACTGAATATGTTACTATTCCATTTTTTGTTGATATTTTATCTTTTTTTGATGGGAATTTCAATATTTCATTTAAATATTTTGTTAAAAATTCGCGTTGTTTAGTTGAAATTATCCGCTTAAATATTTGCGCTTTTTATTAAAAATTAATTTTTTCAACTAAAAATTTAAATATTCCATTATTTGTTAGAAATTTATTTTGTTTTAAGTAAAAGGTAAAATATTTGGTTGAAAATTGAACCATTTTGGTCGAAAATTCAACTATTTATATCGGTTCGAAATTCAGCTGTTTTGTTGCAAATGAATATATTTTTTGAAAATTCCCCTTTTTCGTAAGTGACTATTATATTTCTTTAAAAATTTGTGTCTTCAAGTTGAATTCAACTGGTGCGAAATTGACTTTTCATGCTGAAAATTAATTTCTTGGAATGAAAATTTATCTATTTCATTTTTGGATTAAACTTATACATTTAATTAAAAATTTAACTATTTTGTTGTAAAATCTTTCTTTTGAAAAAAATTTCATTATTCTTGTAGAGGCTTCTTTGTGGTAGAAAATTCAACTCACTATTAAACAATTCATTAAAAGCGCGAAAAAACGCAGAATAAACGTGAAATCCGTATAAAGCCAACAACATCGTTACTCTCATTTCACCTCACTTTCCCTACTGCCCCTCCCATAATTTTTCATCACTTTTCTCACATAAAAAAATTGCAATAGACACTCTTGGCTACGGAGCGATGGCAATTATTAAAAAAAATATATAAAAGTGAAATTTTTTTTCAGCAGCCATTAGCAGACAAGTTTCCAAGTGCAAGACCAATCTTGGTGAAAGAGTCTAGCGACGCTGGTTGGGACAACCAATAAAGAAGTTTTGAGTTAACTAATTTAGTCTGCAATATATGTTTGTATTGTATGCCGCTGCCAGTAAATACAACTTTTTAAATAGACTCACAATATTTTTATTGTTATACAATATATTGATTAAATCCTAGTGCTCCTTTTACAGTTTCTCCATCTTTCCTAGTACGAATGCTAATATTCAATTTTTACGGTATTCTTTCGGGCAAGAAATTTAAATACTTTAAGTAGTTTACCTAATTTCTTCTCTGTCATAATGAAAAAAAATTAAAATAAAATATTTATTTTACACATTCGATTTAGAGGTCATGCAAAAATAACGTGAGCTAATTTGGGGAGAGTGTGATTCGGTAAAATTGTGTACCTTATGAATTTCCAAATTAGTTCATCTTTTGACCATGTATTTGAGTTTCATCCGAAAAAGAATAATCAAAAACAAAAAATGAACTAACCTATTTTGTTTACATTTTTTGTTTCAATTAATTTTCTTACTTAAAATTCAAGTGTTACATTTTCAGTTAAACATTTCTCTTCTACAGGCGACAATTCAACATTTTGGTGGAGAATAAATCTTGAACCAAACATGGAATAGTTACATTATTATTTGAAAAAATAAATTTAGAAAAAAAACTATTTTTCAACAAAATAGTTTCTTCACCACAAAAAAAAATTCAATAACAAAAAAACAGAAGAATTTTCAACAAAATAGTTCAATTTTTAAACAAACAGATAAATTTTTTTACCAAAAAGATTAATTGTCTGTCAAAAGACAATAGAAAAACTTTTTTTTTACTGCATAGATATTACATTCATTTTGTATAATAAAGCATTTCTGCGTTTCGATCTGGTTACTAGTTTTTTTTTCAATATGAGAAAAGTACAACAATTTCCCAAGATTATAAGGGAACGGCTGAAGAATTCCAAAAAAATAAAATTTCTGACAGTATAAAATTTATGAATTGGAAAATCCCCAAATGGTAAAATTCCCGAAATTATGGAATTGTTCAAATTTAAGAATCCCGAATTAGAGAATTCCTGTATGATAAAATTCCTGACGGAAAATCGCCAAATTATAAAATATCTGAACTAGAAAATTCCCAAACTGAAACAATTAAAAAAATAGTTTTTCAATAGATATTATTTGTTTATTGAAAAAACAATAATCAACTATTTTTACCAGAGACAATTTTTTCTAATTTAAATTGTCTTGCAACATTATTGTTGAAATAAAGAAAACTATTAATGTATACAAATTCCATAAAAAAATCAATTTTAACACACTTGTGAAAAAACTTTGCAGAATTCAATTCAGCGCTAATTTTCCTCTAAGTTTCTTTTTGATTTCTTTTAAAATTTAAAATTCAATTTTTAAAAACGCTTTTCGTGATTTTTCTGTGCACGTTTTTAAACAAAATTGTTTATCCAGAAATTTTTTGAGTTATTGTTATTTTAAATCGGAACAATAATTTTTAAAAACTTTAAACATTAAAAAAATTTGATTTTTTTATAAAAAAATATTTAAGTCTTTTATTTCAAATAGATAAATAATATTTATGAACTAGAAGATTTTTTATTTTATTATTATTATTATTTTATTATTTTTTATTTATTTGTCTTTTAATTCAGGAATTTTATAATTCAGAAATTTTCAAGTTCAGATATTTTAAAATTTGGAAATTTTCTGTCGGAAATTTTCTAGTTCGTCATTTTTAAATTTTGTCAATTTTATAATTCTTGAAATTTTAATGATGTGGAATTTTCTAACTCGGAAATTTGACAGTTTCGGGAATCTTATTTTTCTGGATTTTTCAGCAATCCCTTGAAATCTTTAAAATTTTTTGTACTTTTCGCATCTTGAGAAGTAACTGAAAACCTATTTGAAACGCGTAGGTGCTTTATTATGAATAATGAATTTAATATTTACTCTGGTCATCAACAAAATATATTTCGATTTTTTATATTTCTTTTTATTATCTCTATTTTTTATCAGTTTCTATTTGATATTTCCCTTTCATGAAATTCGAATTATAGTTTCTCGATAAATAAATATTAAATATTCAAAATTATACCTGTCATAAAATTCTTAAGGCCGTCTACAAATCCAGAAAAATTAGGTTTACAAAACTCTACAATTTATGAATTGGAAAATTTCCTGATAATAAAATTGCAAGAATTAAAATTTTGCCTACATTCAAAAATGTCAAACTAGAAAATTCAAGACAGAAAATATACGAATTATAAAATATACTAAATAGAAAATTTCCGAATCATGAAATTCCCGAAATCAAACAGTAAGGAAATTATTTTGTTTATTAAATATTATTTATTTGTTTGAAATAAAGGACTAAAATATTTTCATCGAAGAAACAAAATTTTTCAATGCCTAAAGTTTTTAAAAATTATTGTTTCAATTTAAAATAACGATAATTGAAAAAAAGTGTTTCTGAAAGAACAGTTTTCTTTGAAAATGTGCATCGAAAAATTACGAAAAACGTTTTTAGAAGTCAAATTTGTAATTTAAAAAAAAATTAAAAAGGTACTTAAATATAAATCAGTGCTGAGATGAATTCTACAAAGTTTGTTCGCACGTGTGTTAAAATTAATTTTTTATAAAATTCTTATAAATTTATCGTTATTTAATTCAACCAACCATGTTGAAAAAACTATTAACATTAAAAAAAAATCGTCTTTAATGAGAAAATCAAATTATTGTATTGTTATTAAATAAGTTAATTATATCTGCAAAAAAATTTTTAAATTGTTTTAATTCAGGAATTTTTTATTTCGGATATTTTATGATTCGTCAATTTTCTGTCAAAAATTTCATCATTCGGGCATTTTCCTATTTGGAATTTTTCAATTTTGGAAATTATATAATTTCTCGGATTTTATTATAAGGAAATTTTCCAATTCAGAAATTTTACAGTGTCGGGAATTTTACTTTTCTAGATTTTTCAGTTATCACTTATAATCATGAAAAATTTTTGTACTTTGCGCATTTTGAAAAAGAACTGAAACCCATGTCGAAACGTGCCTATGCTTTATTATAAAAAATAAATTTAACATCTATATTGGTGATTAAAAAATAAATTTGTTTGTCTATAACATCCATAATATTTCTATTTATTATCTATATTTATTATCAGTTTCTATTTAACATTAAACTTTCAGAAAATTTGATTTACAATTTCTCGATGAATAAATGTTAAATATTTAAAATTATTATAACTACAATAAAATTATATATTTGTCCTAAATTGATATACAACATTTTATGAGCAGAAATTAGTAATATATTTGTATATTTATTCTATCCCTTTTACGGGTTTGAGGGCCCCCGCTTCCTGTACATATATTTTCATTTTATCCTTAATCCAACTTAACCACTTCTTATTTTTTAATGTTTTGCTTCACTTAAAAATAACAAGTATATCAATAACAATAACGAAGATTCTACAAATGAGCGATCTTTCAGGACTTCCGTTTCCTCTTACCATAAAAATATTTTTCAACTACATCTAAAATTAACTTTTTGCTATTCACTTTCCTTCGATAGGACTAACCGTTAGGCTCAGCCCTGTTGTCTTGCTTTCTCTTAGAGCTTTTCATTTCTTTACCCACTTCACTCTCTTTCCACTGCCATACAAAATCCACTTTACGCATTAATCCACACTCAACTGTATTTCTTCCTTTCCTGTACATTTCTTTAATACATGTGCCCATGACTATATTTTGTAACCATATACTCTTACTTATACTTTGTAGCATTGTTTTTTTAGTCTATCTATTGCCTTATCCACTTCTTGACTTGTTATTTCGTTCCCTCACTCCCTTCCCCCTCGACTTATCCTTCTGTTTTCCCCTTGGTCCTATTTTGCTGTCCCCTTAACAGTCCCTTAAAATAATCCGCCCAGTAACCCATTTCTATTTTTTCATTCACTCCCTTCCTTCCTCCTCTTTCCCTATTTATCACATCGCGCACTTTACCTTCTCAATCGCTTTTTCCACTTCTTCCTTATATATAATTTTTCTCCCTGCCGCCTTTTCCTTTCCATGCATCCTCTTATGTTATCTTTTTCTCCTAATGTACACTCCCTTCCCGATTTTCCCTTTTCTCCATTTTCTAACACACTCTTTTATTCTCTCTTCACTCTCCCTGGATTCTTTATCCCACCTCTTAACCTTTAATTTGAGGAGTCTACTTCTCCCTTGTTTACATACCTAAAATTCTCCTTTCCCATTTTTTGTTCAAACACTTTCTACTTACCATTTCCCAAGACTCTTATTTTTGTGCTCCTTTCTCCACCTCTTCCCTTTCTCACTCTGCCCCGTTTACTGACGCCACCTTTTAGTGTTGCTATTACCGGTAAGTAATGCTTAGACCCTATCTCATTTCCAACCTTTATACTGCTTATCATATCTCTAATTCTTTCTCCCTCAAGTATGTAGTCTATTACTGTCTCTTTCTTACCTATAGATGTGATTTCTCCTATCTCATCTCCTTTTATATTGCCATTGCATATAAAACATCCTGCTTTTCCTATTACGTCAAGTAACATCCTCCCCTCCCGGCCCATCTCCCTATGTTTGAATCTCTTTATATAGCCCTCCTTTTCTTCATTCCAAATCCATTTCTCTCGTTCGACAGTCCATGCATTGAAATCACCTCTGATTAAAACAAACTCATGCCTCTTTTTCTCTATCCACCTCCTTATCAGTCGCCAAGCTTTCTTTTCCCCTATTTTTCTTTATACACAAATTGCCGCTATTTTGACTTTTTCAACTATAATCCGTCTTACCATCGTTTCATTCTTCTCCCCCCTATCCTTCTATTTTATCCCTTGCACTAAGAGTTCTTTTCTTACCTCTGAGAATATTCCTTGTTTCTTGCATCTTGCACACATAACCTTTTAGTAACATACGTTTCATCCCCTTCCAGTCTTTCTCATTCGTCCAGGTTGTACTTATAATTATTACATCCCACTTCTTTAACTGCCTCCAGAAACCTCTATTCTTGTTCTTTAATCCTGACCCATTCCAGAAAGTTTTTTTCACATTTTTTTCTTTTTTTCCTCACCTAACCTTCTTGCTTTACTTTCCTCCTGTCGTTTAGAAAAGCCTCTTTTCAGGTTCTAGGTTATTGAGCCTGTTCACTTTTCTTACCTTCCTTTATTCTTTTTCCTCTTTTCCTTAATTTTTCTAAATCTCCGTCTCAGAACTATTCCTGCCCATTCATCCATACCCTGTCTCTCCATATCTATACAATATGCCCCTTTTTCCTCTCTACTAATGCCCTCTGCTTTATTTGCTAACACTTTTTCCTCTTTCTCCACGGCAAATCTTCTTTAATTCTTTCCCTTTTTTCTCACAATAATTTTTTCTCTCTATAATATTCTTTTTCTCCTCTTACTGGAGGTACTTACTTTTTCTACACTTACTTTTTTCCTCTTACTAATTTTTCTCCTCTTAGTCTTACAACTCCTCTTACTTTTTCTCCTCTTCCTACTTTTTCTACTCTAACCTACTTTTACTATAAACACTTTTCATTTTCCTTCCATCGTTTCTTCGTTTTGTTCTCTAAACGCCTTCTACCCTTACCTGGACTCCAAAATCTTTTATAAAGTTTTTTGATTTTCGTTTCCTTTGTTTCACTCTCCACTTTCAATCTTTTAATTACCATTTTTTTTTGCTTTTTCTTTTAATGCCAATCTTCTTTTAATTTCACTCAGTCTCTTCTCAAATCCTTAACTCTCATTTTGCATGCTCTTATCACTCCCTTTTACTACATCCGGACTCTCTGTTTCCTTGACAATATGCTTATTCCTAATTCCTAAGTTGCTCACCTGTTCTGTCAACTGTTTTATCTCGTTATTTCATTGTTCGTCCACCTCTTTCTGGCTATTTTTTATACTCTTCAGCTTACATTAACTTTGAATTTTTTTCTCCTTCTAGAGTTTATACCACTCTTTCCACTTTTTCTCTTACTTTTCTGAATTCCTCCCTAAAATCATTCACCTGCCTATACATATCGCTACTCATTTTATCTAATTTCTTAATATTTTCCTCTCTAAACTATATATAAGGACTTACAGTTTATCAAACATCCCTCCCTTTCTACTTACTAGTTCTGGAGTTGTCTGCTTGATCCTCACTTTTTTGCTACCTTTGCCCTTTTCCGAATCATCGTCCGCTTCTTTTCTTTTTCTTTTCTTTTCTCCTTCGCTACTGGTACCTTTTGTATTTTT
>JAUELO010156325.1:0-16868 GCA_032357855.1 Amphibolips quercusostensackenii | reverse complement strand
TGTAAGAAACAGAAATTTTTTATCTGACGGTGTTTTTTTTAATGAACAACCAGATTTTTGTGGTACGACTAGACACCACCTTTATGAACATAATTAATCAATAATATTCTTTGTCGTTTGTTTACAGAATTAAGTAATCGGAATTGGAACCCGGATTGGGATCTGAACTCAATACCGCATTCTGAAAATGAACAAGAACATGTCAATAGAGTTCCCGTAAATCATTACATCCATAATAATTATGGAAATGGAGCTGCTCAACACCAAGGGTACGTTCAATTTCGTACTGAGGCAGGTGTGAGGACGAGTCGTGGACTGCCCCTTATGACTTGGTTAATCTATAACATTGTTTGTCATGCTTTTACAGGAGAAATTTGGAGCAACCCGGCCAGAACTTTTTGCCGGAAGTTGTAAATCATCAAGCACATTACAATAACGTTAATGGACCTCATGAAAACTTTAATGAACCTATTGATATGGAAGTAAAACTTCATAATCTTCCAGTTTTGGGACATAACCTCGGAGGTGCATACAACCAAATTTTTACGAGCCAACACGTGTTTCGTGGAGCACCCATTAAACCTACACCCGATGGTGTACTGCAATTGGACTCTTGGCCTTTGAACGGCCTTCCAGTTGCAACATCCCGTCCCGCAAGTGGCCCGAACCCCAGTATAGGCCATGTCCATCGACCTGGAAATCAAAAGGAGTGATGACAAAATCAGAAAAATGTTGTCAGAAAGATTGAAAACTTGAAATCTATTTAAATTGTTCAATGTTTACAAAAATAAAAGATTCATTTACTGATTCTCAATTTTTTCACTCAGAATATCATTCGGTATTAAATTCTGAACGGGTTTTGTTTTTCACATTGTTCGTCAGGGTCGCCAGAATTACTTGTTTCTTTGACTATATTTTGATCAGACATCAAAAATGATTTTTCATGTTGAATATAAACTATGCAAATCATAACTTTCAAGTAATAAAATAGTTGAAAATATTATTTGCATGACTTAGAAAATAATCAAAGAAAAATATTGTATTATCAACTGAAGAGATTTTTGAAGAAACTAGTTGAATTTTCAACGAATAAAATGAATTTACACAAGAAGAGATGCATTTCCAAGACAAAAGGACGAAGTTTCCACCAAAAAGTTAATTTTCAACCAAATTTGGACCTTCTAGCAAAATGGTTACATTTTTAACAAAATACAAAAATTTTCAAACTCATAGCTGAACCCTCCACAGAAAGTTTAATACAAAAATAGATGAATTTCTAAGAGAGAAATAAAACTTTGCAACAAAATAAGAACAGAATTTTAAACGAAAATTTTCGTTATTTTTCAATCAACTGGTTGAACTTTTAATAAAATAGTTATATTTTGAACAAAATACATGAATTTTTAATCAAAATAGATGAATCAAAGAAAAGTATAATAGTTTATATTATTCCAACCAAAAAAATATGGTTATTTGAAATCAAACACAGTTAAATTCAGTCGAAAAATATAAATATTAAGAAAATAACTGAATCCTCGACCGAATCAGATTAACCTTCTACCAAAACAGTTAGATTCTCAATAACAAAAAAATTAAATTCTTTCACCAAGGTTGATGAATACAAAATGTAGGTAAAAAAATTCATTTCCAAGAAAATTTAAAAATAAATTTATAAAGTTATAAATATTTCAATAACATTGAGTTGTTGTATCGCTTCTACCAATAAGTGACTGTATTTAAAAATATATGGCATTTATAATGAAATGGAAAAATTGAGACTACATAAATATTAGTATCTCAATAGTACAAATAGTAATCTAGTTTCAGATTTCAAGTTAAAATAAAAAAGAAATTAAAAAAAAATTGCAACATCCCTATTGACGCACACAAATAGGTGCACATCTAGGGAAATTTCATAATTTTGAGACCAAATCTTGGCTCATTTTATTCTACATGAGCAGCTAAATTCTCTCAGCCTTAATTATTATTAACGTTATTATTAGTCATATTCAATGTAAATAATTTACGTTATTTATTATCTTGACGAACATAAAACATAACAATTCGATGAAAAATCCACCTCCAGCAGGAATCCCCGAAATACTTTTTGTTCAAAAGGTCCAAAAAGTTCCCTTGATTACGAATATTTTGGTTATTTTTTCGAAATCCTGGCCAGTTTTTGTTTGAACCATATTTTGACAATTCCATTTATTATTAATAACAAAATTTTATAGCCTCATTCTTATCATCTTTAAACAAAAATTAAACTTTCTTGCCTCTTTCCATTTTTTCTTGTGAAAAACAGTTTGCAGTTTACAGTGTTACAAATAAATAATTTTTTTAAAGCGAAATCGACATATATGCACAATTGTACCTTAATATCTATTATTTAGAAAAATTTTAAGCTTTGCATTGACCATTTTGAGGTTAGGTCTTTTAAAAGCAAGCAGAAATCTTCCACTCTAATTAAACTTCTCTTATTGAATTGTTTTTAAAAAATTGCGATTTCTAGGAGGAAATCGTCTGCACTTTTCGTTTGTTAATATAAAGTCACTCAGGTTAACCGTTTAATTATGAATTGTCATTTTATACAGGTTTGGAAAGAAAAGTCAAATTGACAAAAAATTAAATTGAAAAAAAATCGCTGACATGGTCGCGCATAATTTTCTCTAGATTAAAGAAATATGTGGAATGACATACATATGATGCGATTTGATTAAAATATAACTTAAATAGATGTCTTAGGTAGACATTACGTCGTCATGCAGAAATATGTTAAGAATTATCATTTCTTAAAAGAGGTTCTTAAAGCGTCTAGTATCCCGTCCGTATCATACAGCATTTCACTCTTACTATTTCTCATGCTCTTCTTCTGTTTTGATTTTATCTTTACTTTCCTCGACTAGTAGTTTTACTTTCCCCTTTTTGTCTCTGTAATCATTTTCAAGTCTATTTCTCTCCTCACCGCAAAGTCCTGTGGTGTTCAACTGCCTTCGATATGCTTCTTTCTTTTCGTATGCGGCTGCGCAGATTTCATAATTCCACTACGCATCACCAGACACTCTTCCTACAACCGCAATACCACACACTTCGGTCGTACTTCTAATAATAATATCCCGGAGCATAGTACATGTGCCCGCCATATCTTTCTTGCATTTATTAGAGTCTCCTAAGCTACCCTATCTATGTGTTTGTATATCCTGTTCTGAAAATCAATTCTCACTTCCGATTTCTGTAATTATTTCGATTTTCATTCGCTTTTGTTTCCTTTTTTGTTCTCTTTATTCCCCACCCCTGACTTGAGTTTATTCAGGAGACTAGAAGGTAATAATCAGTATTGCATTCATAACATGTACAAGCTCTTTTATTCTTTCAGTCTTTTATCCGCGAAAACGAAGTCAATGAAACTGTATCTACCTTCTCTACACCAGGTGTACATGTGAATCATTTTATGTCTAAGCCAAGTTTTTGTAATAAGCAAGCCCTTTTTCAAGATAAGCTAATTAACCTGTCTCCGTTACCATTTACTCTTCGATCCCCAAAATTACGTAGCATCCTTTCTGTACCCTAATGTTGGACACCAATTCATCCATTCATATCTACTAGTATAATAATTCTTCCACTATGATCGCAAGTTCTTATTATATCATATAAAGTGTCCCGGAAGGCGTCTTTTACTTTTCTCGGATCTACATCAGCCTGGGCGCATCACGCTATGATGAATAATTTTCTAATTCCTATTTTCATTCTAACCCACAATAATCTGGAAGATACAAATCCATGCTTCTTGACATGCTGTCCTGCTCTCTCATTCATAATCAAACCCACCCCTTGACTACAGTGTGATTCCCTATCTACTCCCGATCATAGTTTAAGTCCGCCTTCCAACTCCCCATTTTCGATCTTTCTATTGTTGCATCTTTTTCTCTTTGCTTCAGGTACACATAAAATATCTAGCTTTTTCACGCGCATAGTTTCTCGTACTTTTCTTACCTTAAGATCGCTCATCCATCTAGCATTTCAAACACCCAGGCTCCATTCAGGGCCTGAAACTTTGCTTTTACTTTAACAGATGGGACTCGTTTATTGTGAGACTCGTTTATTGAAACATTTGGGACTCGTCTATCGAGACGCTCGGCCGTTCCCCTTAACCCTACTATTGAAGAGCCACGTGACGCCTCAACTAATTGCGATAAGTGCGGGACGCCCTCGATTTTGAATATGCAGTGACCTCGGTTGACTCGATGGACCAATCGAATGCTTCCCCCCAAACGAGCTCTATTAGGTGGGAGCCCCTACCGCGTTCCGATAAACGAGACCCATTCGTTTCGGGGTCGTTCCGATAAACGAGTACCGACTGTACCTGGTCCATGCCTTTTGACAATCAAAGTTTCAGTCCATTTCCAAGCTATTTTATATTTTTTATTATTCATTGTTTGAAGTGTAGGACCAACTACCACCCTTGTGCTAGAAATGTATTTTGCAAGTCGGATTCATATTCAAATAAAGTAATTAGTAGTCGCAAGGTGTCGAGTCAAGTTATAACGTCAGTCCCACCAAACTACGGTAAATGTTGGGGGAGTGTGGGGACCGAACTGGAACCAACAGTCATGGTTGCTTAGTGTCGTATACTGAGAAAGTCACCAGCCTTCAGCAGTGTAGTATTAGATAGGAGTTCATATGAATGTAATAATGAAACTTTTCTCACAAATTATTTTTCAAACAAAAACAAACGCGTTCTCAAAGCAGCAGCCACATTTTACACTAAAATATTTCAATTTTAGAATTTTTAACCAAGTGCATTTAAAAATCTTTAAAATACTGCGTTTGCCTACACTCCTCGACCCATAAAGTGCGGTAGTCTGATTTCCACTAGAAGTTCAAGATTATTATTTTGAAGCTTTTAACTTGAAATATTTTATTTGACCACAAAATTTAGTATGAATTAATATAATTTACTCTTTATTGAAGAAGATTCTAAATTGTCTTAAAAATTATATAATATAAAAAAAGATGCATTTTCAACCAAATGGTTTAATTTTCAAACCAAAAACCGTTGTGCGGCTGGCTTCGCTTGCAGGTTTGAGCGCGCCTATGACGCGCGTCTGTCGGAACTCGCGGTTCGCGCTTGAGAATAGGTTACCTCGCGCTTCGCGCTCACATATTTATTCTTTGCACTTGGAATGCTTGAATAAAACCTTATCAAAAACATCTCTATTAGCTTCCAGTATTTGTATACATCTTCATATTCTGAATTTCCTACGTAATTAAGTATGAGGTTAAATTGCTCAAAGCACTGTTGTTATGTTAGAAATAAGATTTCTGTCGACATATTATTTTTGATGAATAAAACAAAATATCCTGCAAGTATTCTTTTACACTTTTTACGTATCTTGCGTCTTTTGGCATAATATTAAAATTTTCGATTTATGCATATCAATTGAGGTGAATATATTAAAAATGAGGATTTCTGCAAGTAAATGCTTTTTAGAAATGTTGTAGAAATTTTCAAACGCTAAAATTTCTTTAATTACTTTTTCCCATATTTCACTTCGTTTGGCTCAAAATTTGAATTTTCGATTTTCTGCACATTTTTGGCTTGAAAATTTAACTACTTTGTAGATAATTCGCCTTTTGGGCTTAAAAAATCAATCATTCTTTTCAAATTGGTTTTTCTTTGTTAAAAAATTGGTGTATATTGTTAAAAATTGATGTATTTTTAAAAAATTCATCTTCTTGGTAAAATATTAATTTTCATGGCGGAACATTAATCTTTATAGTTGGAAACTTACGTATTTGGTTAAAATTTTATCTTTCTTGGTTAAAAATTTAACCGCCTAGTTGAAAGTTAACCTACTTCGTTAAAAAATCATTTAATTAAGATTCACCGCATTGGTTTCGAAATCTTTAAAAATCTTCATATTGATTTAAATTCTTTACAATCTTCCTAAAATGTCAATTATTTTCAAATATTCTTAACTGTATTTTTAAAAATGATCCTAATTCTTCCTGCAAGCTTAAAAAAAAATCCTGCAAAATAAAAAAATTTCCTGTAAGACTTTCAAACTAATTTTTTGACAAATTTGAATATTATTTAATATTTTTTGAAATCTTTTTTAATTTTCTTATGAATTTCATTTGTCTTTAATTAAAAAATTTTCTTAAATATTTCCATCACTTTTCTAAAGATATTTTTGTTCTCTTAACACCTTTAAAAATTCTTAAAATCTTCTTTATTTTTAGAATCCTACAGAATTTTTATTTTTTTTTAAATAAAAAAAATCTTTCTAAGTTCAAAATTATTATTAAATCTTTTCAAAACTTCAAAATATCTCTCAAACTTACTCGAAGTTTTTCGAAATTTTTAAATCTTGCCAAATTAAAAAAATTTGCCTTAAAATATTCTACATTCTTTTTCAAAATTTTAGAAAATTATTTAAAATTTTTTAAAATCTTTATCAATTTTCTTTCAAAATTTAATTTTTATATTAGAAAAACATTTGAAATTTCCCCAAGAATCTTAAGAAAATTTTATTATGCTATGGAAACCTTTCAAAATTCTTACAATCTTCCTTCTTTCAAAATCTTTATGAATGTATTCCTAAAAAGGTGTTAAATCTTCTAACATTTGAAAAATTGTCCTAAAATCTTCAATTTTGAAAACATTTCAAAATACTTTTAAATTTGGTTGAAAAAATAACTTTTCAAAATAAAAGTCACTTGAAATTTCCCCGTGAATCTGAAAAATATTTTTTGTTCTGTTAAAACTTTTCAAAATTCTTAAGAAATGTATTAAAGTTTTTGTTCAAAATCTTCAAAAATTTAAATTAGAAAAAAATTTTAACGTTTCAAGTTTTTAATTATTTTTAGATCTTTTTAAAACTTTAAAATATCTCTCAAATTCACTTAATTGTGTTAAAAATTTGAAATCTTGCAAAATGAAAATTTTTTGCTTTAAAATATTCTAAATTCTTTTTCAAAATTGTAGAAAATTATTTAAAATATTTGGAAATATTTCTTAATTTTCTCTTAAAATGTATTTTATTTTGTCAAAAAAAACATTAAAAATTTTGCCAGGAACCTTAAGACAATTGAATAATACTCTGGAAACCTTTCGAAATTCTTACAATCTTCTTTTTTTTTAAATCTCCATAAATGTTCATTTTGTTAAAAAAATTTTAAAAACTTCTCAAGAGGTGTTAAATCCTCTAATATTTGAAAAATTGTCTTACAATCTTCAATTTGAAAAATATTTTGAAATCCTTTTAAATTTGGTTTATAAAATAATTTTTTTTTAGAAAGCTAATTTGAAAAAAATTAATCATTTCGAATTTCAAATTATTTTTAAATCTTTCAAAGACTTCTAAATATCTCTTAAATTCACTTCATTTTTTTAAATTTACAATGTTGAAAAATTGAGAAATTTTTTTTAATCTGCTAATTCTTTTTCCAAATTTTAGAAAATCATTTTATATGTTTTTATCTTTTTAAAGATTTACACTAAAACCTAAATTTTCAGCAAAAAATTTAGCAGCTGATATTTTGACAAAGAATGTTATAATTTTGAAATCAAAAACCGCTGTATTCAGCTAAATATGACGAATTTCAAACAAATACTTGAATGCACAACAAAAAAAGATTCATTTATATCCAAAAAAAGATTCAATTTCTGCCAAAGGGATGAATTTCTAACCAAGAAAATTTTTTTATCAAAGACAGAAAAAAAGGTCAATCAAACGTTAAATTTTCAAGCCAAACAGGCAAATTCCGTACAAAACAGTAGAATTTTTTACAAGAAAATATGCATTTTCAATCAAAAAGTTAATTTTTAACCAAACAGTAGAATTTTTCACCAAGATAATAGTATTTTAAATTCAGAAAACGAATTTTTATCAAAAGACTTGGATTTTTATTTTAAAAAGACGAATTTTTAACAAAACAGTTGAGTTTTCCACCCAAAATATCAATTTTTAATAAAAAAGTTAATTTCCAACAAAATACTAAAATTTTGATCTAGAAACAGTACAATTTCAAAAAAACATGCAATAGTTTAATATGCCGTTAAAAAAATTGAATTTTAACCAGAAAAAAAACGAATTTTCAATTAAAAAGTAAAAGTTTTATCTAAAGAGATGTAACTTTATCTAATTAAATAAATATGAAACAAGTTAGTTCAAATTTTTACCAAGCAGTTGAATTTTTAATGAAAAAGATTAATTTTTTACCATAAGCACAAATTTACTGTAAAATACATAAATTATTAACTTATAATAAAATAGTTAATTATTTATTTAAAAAAATTAATTTTTAACTACAAAAAACGAATTCTCAACAAAATAGATGAGCCTGGAACCAATAAAATAAATTTTTAAATAAGAAGTTTAACTTTCGAACAAGTAGTTGAATTTTCCACGAAAAAAGATGAATTTTCAATGAAAAATGTTTCAGTTGAATCTTTAACTAATAAGAAGAATTTTCAACAAAGTGATTTAACTTTCAGTTGTGTAGTTGAATGTTCAGCCAAGAAGATTAACAATTCACAAAAAAAAGCATTTTCAATAATATGAACGAATTTGTAAACAAATAATTGACTTTTCTACAAAAAACGATCAATTTTAAACCAAAAATGAAAAATTTAATTAAATTAAAAAATGAATTTTTAACAACAAAAAACAAATTTCAAACAAAATAGTTCAATTATAAGCTGATGAAATAATTTTTTACCAAAGTGGTTCAACTTTTAGCCAAGTAGTTAAATTTTCAAACAAGAAGATTTATATTTAAAAAAAGGAGAATATTCAACGATACACACGAATCTTAAACCAAATAATTTATTTTTATATTAAAAGTAATGATTTTTAACCAAAAATGGAATAAGTAATCAAGTTAAAAAATTAATTTCTAACAACAAAAAAACAAATTTCTGAAAAATAGTTGAATCCAAAACATTGAATAAATTTGTTAGAAAAGTAATTCAACTTTTAACCAAGCTGTTAAATTTTCAACGAAAAAAAGAGAATTTTTGATTAAAAATGTAATAGTTGAATTTTCAACTTAAGACGATCTATTGTCAGCCAAAAATGGATTAGTTAAATTTCCAGTTAAGAAAATGATAGTTCAATCTTAAACCAAAAAGTTTTAAGGAAAAATATTTGGATTTTATTTTTGTGCTAAAAGTTAAAAAGCTGAAACATTAAAAACAGTTAAATTTTCAATCAACAAGATGAATTTTTAACAAAAATGATGAACTTGAAAAAAAATAAATTGTGCAGAAAAAAGTTAAACATTAAACCCAAAAGATAATTTTTCATCTAAGAAGATTCACTTTCTAAAAGAGGAAAAATTACATTTTCAACACTAACGATTTGACGAAAATTACTGATTCGATTATTCAAGATATTTCCTGATCGAATAATGAAAAACAACTAATTGCTAAGTGGGAATATATAAACTCATTATTTATGACTGTATATAGTGCTTGAGAAAGGTTATGAAAATGGGAAAAAAAGCATCGTAATTAAAAGAATTATCGACTTTTTTCAAGATTTTAAGGTAGCAAATGTATCAGTAGAGTAGGCTCATGAAAAGTACAAAATCTTGAGAAATAATCGATGAATCAAAATTTTATGTAAATTTGCACTACAGTTTCACATAAATGACTTATTTTTAAATATTAATTTTAAGTTAAATTCATCTCTTTTTCATATAAAATAAAAATATTTATTGGTTGAAATATTAACTATTTTATTTTTTGTTAGGAATTTACTTTTTTTGATTGAAAATGTAACTAACTGGTTGAACTTCTATGTTTGAAATTACTTTTTTTGGTTTAAAATTTATTATTCTAGTTGAAATTTGAGGTAAGATAAAAAAGATTACCTTGTCATTCTTCTAACAATAATGCAAACGCAAACTGTTTTATCTTACTTCATTCACCTTCATGCTAATCTTTTTAATGTTTGCTTTCACATATTTTAGAAGCTTCAAAAGAATGTACTGAAAGGAAAAAAATTATTAAAACATGTCAAGATAATCTTGACAAGCAAGAAAACTATTAAAATAAAACTAAACATTAAAAAATTAGTAACATTTCCAGAGGCGATTATATACCCTTTTAACTTTCGCTTCTGCTTTCACTTTCCATCAATTAACTTGATTGATAACTTCTTTAAATAAAAAAAAAATATATTCAGGAATAATAGACCTCTTTTGATCAATTAAGTAATCATTAACAGCTCACTCAAAAGAAATCTTAAGTATTCATGGGCAACCCTGCAGGTTGAAACCAATCTTTGCTTAATGTCTCTCTTTTAAAAATTTTTTAAAAATCAAAAAAAATCTATTTTCTTATGAAAAATTTTCAGTGTACTAAAAGAGAACACCAAAATAGTTTGCAATTTAAAAATAGACTTTGAAATTACCTGCTTTTTCGGCTCATAAAAGACACATGTACACAAAAAGAAGAAAAAAGTGTAAGAAAAAGGAAGAGTCAACCAAAACCATCCTCAAACTCTTTCTTTTCTCCGCCTTTTTAAGGCTACTGGGGACCAGCATGTTTCGAAGTCAATCTAGACTTTTTATCAGAGGTATTTATAGGGTAAACATCAGGTATACAAATTAAAAAGTTTGTTAGAAATAGTAAAGTATTTTTCCTGAAAACAAAACAGATATAATTAATCATAATTTCAGTTTTTTGGCACATATTTCCTTTATTAAATGAAAATTGAGATTTTGACATAGGAAAAAAATTCTGAATAAATTCCAAATTCACATCTTTTCATTCTTCAATTGGAAATTTATATACCTAAATTCTTAATTATGACACAAAACTAAAATCATTGTATCCAATTAATGATGCTATTCCAAATTCTAATGTATCTATCAAGATCTTGTTTTAAATTAAAAGGTTTGTTACCTTTCCTATTTATAAATAGCATTCCTTTAAGCTCTCTCTTTTTTAATTTCTCTCATGAAACGAAACGCTTACACCATCCTAATTAAAGTCATGACCATGTGTGAGTCTATGCTTTGTAAGGACCGAATAAGATCTTACACTTTTATGAAAATTATTTTTAGGTTCATCTTTTCGCATTCTGAGTGATCTTCATGTTGCCCTATATAATCCGCATCACACATTGTCTACTTTTAAATTTGTGAATTACATATTGTTTTGCCAATTTTTCATATTTATCTTTAACTAGTGTAACAATCAAGTAGCTTTTGAATGGAACTTTGTATATAGTACATGTAACCCTAATTTTCCTAAGATTGATTTCAAGATTCTTAAAATTTTTCTAAAATAAGGTAGGATAACTGTATTAAATCTATTATAATCCTGTACATTGTTTCTGCTCTGATTATTCTCTCTAATCTTGATTTGAGTAATTCTGTTACGCATATGATTTTTAATTAAAGTAATAGAATAATGGTTAAGAAAAAGAATCTGTTTGCATGATTCAATATCCTTTTTGTGAAAGCATATGAAAAATTGCAATTACCGTATATGATTCTGCCACTACTAATTTTTTTGACATTGTCTAAAACAATTAGGAAAAGGTGGAAAATAAAGCATATAAACGCAAGTTATTTTTTAAACTTTATTTCTCATTTGAATTAAATTAAATTAAATTTTTATTAAAGGACCTTGATGGCCTTTGCTTTATTTTTTCAACCTTTAGATTATGTATTGCTTTTTAAATATAAACATTTAAAATAAGTACAACAAATATTGAGTGCTTATGTGTACGCTATCACTAAACAAAGAAGCCACTAACCAGTTGACCTATAAAAAATTAGCCATGACTTTGAAAGGCGATAGCGTTATTCTGAGTTTATGAAACATTTTTCTTTGGTTCGTTAAAAATTTCATTAAATCTTGCGTTGAATAAACCCTGGTTGAAGTGATTTGGATTTGTAGGCATTGTATTATCACTTGAGAAAGACAAACATAATATTCCGCTTTTTAAGGAATTTTGTTCTTTAACGTCGACTCTTGGCAGGAGATAGGGGAATGAATTTATTAACTTTATATTTCTGAACTTTTTTTAATTTCACCTCTTATTTAATCCATGGAGCTTGGAGGAGTCTTTACGGATTTATGAAACAATAATTTTTACGTGTGAGCATGCTAAATTTAAAATTCCTTACCACTCCGCCCAATGCGGTTAATTCAATGTATTTAAAATTTAGCATTTGTGGACATAAAAATTGTTATTTCATGAAGCCTTGAAAGGTTTTTTAATATTAACGTGCTCAAATTAAAGCTCGAATACTAAATATCACTTTTGTTAAATATCAAATTAATAAATTAGTTTTTCTAGCTCCTGTCTGAGTTGAAGTTGAAGTACAAAATTCGTTAAAAATCGGAATTTTAATTTTGTCTTTTTCGCGTGATAATGATCATACGTGAACGTATAAAAATAGTACATTATTACAAATTATTAGCATATTAGAACAAATATTATATACGTTATATACACGTATATACATTTTGGAATTTTCGACCTGCGTAGTCACCAAATCGTACTCTCGTGGAAACGAATAAATGCATATTTTTTATTTTTGAATAAAATAATTTTTTGCACGTTGGATTTAAATTTTGTGTCTTATGGAGTCTAACACGTAAAACGTATACCTTTTTTACTTCTTCGATTTTGTTTAAAAAATTATAAGTCAATTTATTTGCCCTTTTATAAACTTGTTCTCTTCTCAGTAAAGATGCATTTTGTTAAGTTTTAATACATCAACAAAGTTATAACAAAATTTTAGACCCCTCAAAAGTTGCATAAAATTGCAATATTTGTAGACTCGTAGCGAGCTTTAGATACGATATTTCAACTTGAAATTTTCAAGAAGCATTTTGAGGATATTGTGAACAGATTTATAGAAAAAAATTTGCATTATTTTTTAATTTATATTTTTGAAGCTATTACAAAAATAAGTGAAAAAAAAAATTTTATTCTTAAAGCAGCTTCAATCGTAAACTCCAGTATTTATGGCAGCTAAATTGAACTAAAGTGGCTTGCTGTTAGAGGCTTAGGACTTCCAGATGCAGGGTCTACCATAAAGCTCCCTGTTACAGGCCCAAACCTGTAGCCCAGCACATTTCCTAATTTTTACTCGCAGTTTCTGGAGAGCCAACCGATTTTTTCAGAATACCCGAACCTTAGGAAGTCACTTGACTTCAATGAGTTAAATAGCAGAGTAATAGCACTGAAACTGTCCACTAGTGACTAGGACTAGGTTAAGCCAAGGCTCGCTGCAGGTTCTCTTCAAACTTCTCTATTTTAATTCGTACACTTGAAAATAGTATCCAACGTATTAAAAATAATTTTTTCATAATAAAAAAATACAGGTTTATTTGTTTCCACAAGAGAACGATTTGGCGACTGCGCGTGTCCAAAAATTCAAAATGTATATTTTTGGGCCACCCTAATATATATAAAGTACAAATTATTTGAATTTTTTATAAAAATAATAAGTTAATGCTTTTCATGTTGTGAACTGATTACTTATTAACTTATTCTATTAATAATTATATTTTCTGGAATTAGTTTAAAAGGTTATTATCAAATCACATTTTCATAAATAAAAGTTCATATTGAAAAAATATATATTTAGTAAAAATTATTTGAATGTTTTAATGAACATTATAGTATAATGCTTCGTATTTTGTGAATTGATTAATTGATTATACTCTGATTAATTCTTTTTTCGATATTAAGTTAAATAAAAATAAGAACTTCACTTTCGTAAAATTATGTAACATAAATTGGTTATTTACGTAAAGGTTATATAATTGAATATTGGATATAATTTGTATAATCAAGGTTCATTAATAGTTGAAATACCCCTATTCCACTTACATTATTTTTCAAATGTGGCTGATGTAAAATGAGTATCTGAATTTAATTTTAAAAATTATATATAAATATGTTTTAGTTTTTCCGGAATAAGTATAAAAGTTACTAATAAATCAGATTTTTAATATGAAAGTAAAAATTTAAAAAAAAAATAAAGTAAAAATTATTTGAGTGTTCGAATGAAAATTATAGATCAATACATAAATGAGCATCTTAATTCAATCTTCAAAATTATATCTAAATATTATGTTTTAATTATTTCGAAAATCAGTATAAAAGGTTATTTAAAATTTAAATTTCCAGAAATGAAATTTCCATTTTTAACAAATATAAAGTAAAAATTATTTGAATGTTTCAATAAAAATAATTGTTTAATGCTTTTTCTGTTGTAAACTGAATAATTGACTATAGACTAATTTTTTCCAAATATTAAATTACATATACATTTTATTTTTATTTTTCTCTGTTAAGTAACATAAATTGATAATTTATTTCAAGGTTATATAATTAAGTATTGGCAATAATTTGTATAATAAATGTTTATTTATATTTAACACATTTCTATTACAATTATGTAAGTTTTTAAATTGTTTGTGCTGTTTTGAAATGAGTCTCTGAATTCAGATTACAAAATTACATGTAAATAAGTTTTAACTTTTTTCCGAAATTAGTTAAAAATTTTATTAATAATTCACATATACATTAAAATACAATAAGTTAGAAATAATTCTATTATTTCAATGAAAATAATTGTTTATTTATTTTTATTATTCAAACCGAATAAATAATTACTGATTCATTTTTTACAATATTAAGCTACATGAAGATTAAATTTTTATTTAATTTTGTTGAGTGACATAAATTGTTTATTTGTAATAATTTTTTGACTTAATTAATGGTTTAATGATTTAGCGATTTTTTATGCACTGATTTACAATAATGGCTGCAAAATGAGTATTTGAAATTATTTTTAAAATTATATGTAAATATGTTTTGATTATTTAGCAGTATATTTTGATGGGCTGTTATTTTTCTACTGAAGATTAATTTTTTTTAATAAGTGTAAAAATTTATTAATAAATCATATTTTAAGAAAAACTGTTGAAATAAAAAAATAATACGCAAAAATTATTGAAACATTTCAATAAAAAAAGATGTTTAATGATTTTTATATTGTGAACCCTATACTAGATCGGGATATAATTTTAAAAATTATGGGTATTAATATTTTAATGATTTCACAATGTAGTATTTGGATGCCCTGATTTACAAAATGTCCGTGAACGTACCCGCAAATGTCATTGTAAAAAAGTTAAGTTTTTTCACAATATTAAATTACATAACCTAGAAGTGCGAAAATAATATATTTTGATGATTTATTAATATATTTTAATGCTTTGTTTATAAATATGGTAATGAAATAGGTATCATAAGTTATTTTATGGATATATTCCATAAATTTTCTTAGATCTCCATTTTATAATTGCAGGTTACACGGATTCACCGAATATATTCTTTCAGAATATAATTTCAGAAAGAATTTAGTATTTAAAAACTTTTAACAAATAGATTATTATCCGGAAATTGGGTGAATGATAAAAAATTAATGTAAAAGTTGGTGCGCGCATTTGCGCGCGTATAATAGACTAGTGTTTCATTACCTTCGCTCGAGCCAAAAAAAGCGCTCTGTGAACTTTGTCTTCGAATACAGTTACGTCAAATTTTTCATCTATTTTCTCAATTCCTTAATCAATCTGATCGATTAGCAAGTTGAAACCCATGATAACTAAAGGAAGCATTACATATTTTTCACCATATAATGCATTGAACAATACCTTGAAATATTTCAGGTACTTATAAGCAGCTTCTAAAATGAACCAGTCTGATTCAGATTAGGGAAGATCTTAAAGTTCATTGTTAGTGGTACAGAGCAACATTGAAGGTTCTTTTAGTCTTAACTGCTTAACTGGTCCTTAACTGCTCTCTGTATTTTATTTTCAGAAACAGTATTCTTATGTTTTTGACAGGAGATTCCTTTTTCATGTTAGTTAAGACAATTTTCACTTCAGTCTCCGCATTCCCACCATCTTTATCCTCCTCAGTGTCATCAATTCTTTGCTGAAAGTCTTTATTGTTTATCAGGTTCAGTTTTTTCAGAAAATCTTGTCCGGATGAATTTTCTGTATAAGCTATACATCGGAAGTGCTGGTTTTCTTTATCAAATTTATAACCATCTTCTTTCATAATTGATCAATATTCCGATATAAAGGTTGTGCTGTTGGCAGCTTTGCCTAATGTTATTCCTTGAACTTTTGTTGTAAGTTTGTATTCTTTCGAAAATCCGTTAAACAGTTTTGCAATATCTTGTCCAGTATGGGATCCATTGGATGAAATGGAATCTAAAGTGATAGAGTGTAGAATCCAATCATCATCAATGTAATGACCTATTATAAAAAGGAAAAAGCACTCCATAAACTGCGGGTAACATTTACGTTAATTTTTAGCCAAAAGTTGGAAAAATTATTTTTTAAATTAATTTAATTTAAAAACATATTATAGGAAAAAATGTATTCTTTTGCCATTTCCATCCACAATTATTAACATACGACAACGAGAGAGCATAACTGTAGAAATAAGTAGTAATATTTTTCAAAATGAATTCCTCTCTTTTCAAAAATTTTATCCAGACGATTTTTGAAACTTGTTTCAACTAACTCAAAATCTATGGGTTCGATAATTTTAATTTTGTCTTGAATTTCATCTTTAAAGTCACAAATGGTTTCAAAGTTTCATCCAATATCAGGTCTATAGACAATAATTTGAGAACACTGGTGACTTAATAGCTGCAATTCAAAACAAAATCAGTATTATCGAACCCACAGTTCTTGAATCAGTTGTCACAGTCGTTGAAAATCGTTTGGATAAAATTATTGAAAAGTAAGGAAGTCATCTTGAAAAATATTACTACTAATTTTTAAGCTGTACTTTTACTCCTTAAAGGTTTTT
>JAUELO010156246.1:0-16868 GCA_032357855.1 Amphibolips quercusostensackenii | reverse complement strand
AGTGTTAAAAACGTAGCCCTATTTAACACTAAGCGACTTTTTAAATTTCTTGTCGTCGCAAGCTCACTCCAAGTCACGCAATTGGCGATAAGTCGCCCAACTTGGTAATCCTGACTGTCGAATTAGTTTACTGGTCCGGATTCTAAAAAATCAACTAATACATACACCTACCTGGTCGATGTACATGGTTGCTTCATTGCCTTAATTCTATTCCAGCACCTGAATGTTGGTAAATCGTTTTGTCAATAATGAGATAACGGCTAGTACATATACAAGTATACAACTGCCAGTTCGACCTCCTGTAGCAGTTACAGCTCAAGTCATTCTTTAAGCAGCAGTTCTGGGTTTCTAAAAAAATGAAAATCTCTATTTTTACGCTTCTTTTTATGTTCCTGATATCTTTTAATTATGTCCGTAAGTAGAAGATATACCAAGTCATTCACATATTAAAAGTTCTTACATCCGGAATCCACATCTAGAGTATATTCAGCATTTGCTTTTGCGTGAAGCATATATATTCAACTCAAATTCGCAATTCACCTTAAAAAATTGTAACATATGTTGTTATTATTGTAGGCATTTTTGTATAATTGTTAGTTCAGAGTATGGCAAAAGTACCAATCAGAAAGCAAGAACGTGGCCGAGTTGAGAACTTTGGTGACACGTCAATAATAGTTGAGCGTTGACACGTCATTTCTCCACGTTGTTGAATTTTCAATCGAACGTAAATCAATTTTTGTTCATTGCCGTCAATAAATCAGATTTCAGCTACTCATATGGTGAAAAAGAGGATGAATTTTCAAATATTTCATAAAGTGTACCCGCATTAGTGTGAATTGTTGGTTACATAATAACCGACATTTTTGCTAACATATGTTCTAAAAATTGCACCTCCAGTCTATTTCCTTTCCTCTCTGTATCAAGAACTTTTTCCTAATCATATAACCAATTGTGAGAAGGAAAACTATTGACATAAAAAGAAAATTCTGACAAAATCTTATGTATTAAAAATAATTTGTAGGGGTTTTCTCTGCACGAATTTAAAGGCCACTTAGCTTATTTTAATTTCGGAACAATAGCAAATTTTTGTGGTTCATTGAACAATTCTGCAATGGAAATTCCTTTAGAGGTTTCGCAGCCCCGGACAGAAACCCTTATAGTTTTGGTCGGATGTCCCACCGTCCGTAGTACTTCCTTCCGATGAGGGAAAGTAAAGAGTGGGAAATGATAGGGTGAATTAGTAGAAAAGTATGGAAGCAGAGGTTTGAACGACTTTATTAAATTTTTTGAATAACAAATCAAATTATATTTATATTTGATCATTTATAAATTTTACTATTTATTATTAACTAATTTTTTAAAAGAAATAATTTATTTTATTGTTTTCTTAAAATTAAAGTTATTTTAAAGATCCTTTTAAGATTTAACTAACGCAGAGTGGACAGTCTTTTCATTTTTTCTGCGTTTCTCCCGTTTTTTTGAGAAATTATTTTTTTTCCCCTATTTTAAAAAATAGACCCCGTTTTCTCCCTTTTTCCTCCTTTTTTATTATAAATTTGGTTTAGCTAATACAATGAAATATATTTGTCTGCGGCGAGATTCTTAAACAGGGTGTCCAGCGACCTTCAAAACCTTGAAAACCTGGAAATCTCCTTGAATTTTTTTCGAGAACCTTGAAGTTGAATTATTATTTTTTATTTTTCAAAAAGTAATTTTACTATAATGCGAAGAGGAATTTAAATGTTTTGGTATGTTGTCAAAGAAACATCTCGTTTAGAAAAAACATGATACTGGAAAGTTTTTTATTCATCAAGATATAATTTATCTTTTATTTATTTCATAATAAATGAAGAGATTTGAAGGCACTTTTTGTAGACTGTACGAATTATTTTATGGATTTCAAAGAAAAGACTTTAATATTGTGAATAATTTTATAAGTTTTTAACTTCTTTTTTACTAACATAGAATTTTGAAACTTCAGAGATTTAATGGATTTCAAAAGATTTAAAATATTTAAGAAGATTTAAAAGTCTGCACAAAAGTTTCTTAAAGACTTTAAAAAAGACATAGTAAACCATATTCCTAAGATTTTAGAAATTCTCAAAGATCTTAAACGATTCCGAAATTTTTTAGGAGAAAACAAAAGACTTAACAAAAGTTTTAAAGATTTTATAAAAATTTATAAACATTTCAAAAGAATGCAAGAATTTTGAAGATTTTAAACGATTTTAAGTTTTTTAGATGATTCCATAAGATATCACAAAGATTTTAAATATTCCAGTGATTTCAAACGAATGTAAAAGATTCCAGAAAGACTTCACAAATATTTTTAATATTCCAATAATTTCAAACACAGTTCTATAATAAAATTTCCCTTAGCTTAAAAATTCAGTGATTTGGTTGAAGTTTATTTTCTTTCTTTGCCAAAGAATGTTTTTTAGTTAAAAATTTGTCTACTTTGATAAAGAATTAAACTATTTAGTGAAAATGATTAAAAATTCATATTTTTAGGATAAAGTTTTACTGGTTTATAGAAAATTTCCCTTTAACCCTAAAAATTTAGTTATTTGGTTCAAATTTGTTTTCTTTTACCACTGAAAAATCGTTCTTAGTTGAAAAACATTTAAGAAGATTTTAAAAGATTTAGAATTTGTTTATTTATGATTGGGCTTTCTTCAGAAATCGCTGGCCAATAAAAAATAAAATGGCTCATCTTTTACATGCATAACAAGCGGTTATTTTTTATTTTTTTATGTAAAAAAAGGAGACCTTAAAAAACTTGATTTTTTGACCTGGAAAACCTGGAAAAGACTTTGCTAAATGCATATAAGTTACCTGAAAATTTCAAGATGTTTATATTTCTTTAAGTTGTGAACCAAAAAATGTTTTTATAAATCTATATTTAACATGGACTTATAAAAATCGTAGACTGAATTAAGAGAAACTTGTAAAAGTAAAATCTCTATTTCAAGATGATTCTGATCCTCTAGTCTGCATTGTAAACAAATCAATAATTATTATTCTTCGTGCAGATTTAGAAAATTGAATGAATAGAACATCATAACTACATAGAGATTAATAAAAGTGTGAGATTTCTTGGAAAAACATTTTTCCTTTTCTACATGTAAACATAAATGTTTAATATTTCCCCTTTTCCGTAAAAAAATCACCCTATTTCCCCTTTTATGAATTCACTTTACGCTGTGCACCCTGCTAACGTCTTAATAGGCTTTCTACACTTTTTTGAAGGCGCGCGGCGCCTACGTGATCTAATTCGTATTTTTTTACAGAATCAATGAATGGTGGGGGTTCCTCAAGTCCACCCAGACCGATAAGGAAATATTATGCGGGTCAAATAGTTTTGGGGAGACTGCGAAGCAACGGCAAGTATCGTCTTATCCAACTGGGAATGTTTAGAACGAAACATATTCCCATAGGCTAGTCAGAGGAAGATTACTGGGGGCTCTGGGAGAATAAACACACTCTCGAAGGTTCGTATAAGAAAAATGATTTTTAGGTTATAATTTGAAGAGGAGAGTGTAACTTTCATATGCCCCACCAACAAATGTCCCCTTCAATTCCCGACTAAGGTTTTCTATAGAATATGGGTTACTCCAAGCATCATTTGAAGGCATGAGTTAATACTAACCAACTACAGTCGGAACTCGTTTATCGTGAGACTCGTCTATTGAAACATTCATTACTCGTCTATCGAGACGCTCGGCCGTTCCCCTTAACCCCACTATTGAACAGCCACGTGACGCCTCACCCAATTGCCATAAGCGCGGGACGCCTTCGATTTTGAATATGCGGTGACCTCGGTTGACTCGACGGATCAATCAAATGCTTATCCTCAAACGAGCTCTATTAGGTTGGAGCACCTACCGCGTTCCAAGAAACAAGATGCATTCGATTTAGGGTCGTTCTGATAAACGAGTCCCGACTGTAGTTCAAATTTTTATTATATATAATTATTTTGACTCGTTTTTCAAGCAAAGAAAAAATTGTCGGTTTTCAAAAAAAATAAAAAAATTTATGTTTTGGACAATTATTAGAAAATTTACAATTTTTTACAATTTTTGAGTTCTAAGTTGAAGAACTTTTTCATTCAAGGCGGAAAAAATATATATAGTGTATACATCGCGGAAAAATTCATCTGATATTTTCCAGTATGTATAATTTTTTCGCCTGGGATCTTTAAAATAATTAGTGTCTATATTTTTTTTACAGAAAAAGCACGTCCTGAGAGTAGCGATGTATTAGTCCGTAGAAGAAAAGCTATTGCAGAAGTGCACGAACTTTCATTTTATAAAATTGGTCTAGGACATACCGGTAATTTAATATCTAAAATACAATTAAAAACCAATATTAGAAAAATATACCAAAAACGTTTATAATGTTTTTTTATAACTATAAAGTATTTCGTGGTCGGATCAAGAGGTTTCAGGGAAACTTCAAAAAGTGATTTAAGCAAAAATAGCAGCTCAATAAATGAATAGCTATTTTGCAAGCCAATCTTTTGTATGCTAATAAGAAGAAAATCAATATGCTACTAAATTTCTCATGGCTTATATACATACTGAAAAAATCTCATAAAAAGTAAGGACATTTCACAGGCTTTAACGACATTGAATATTGCAGCATAGTTCTTAGCAAAAAAATGATAGAAAAATTCCGAAAAAAAATTGTAATAGTAATTTAAGCATTGCTTAACCAAGAACCTTTGGAAAAATTTCAGAAGTACAAAAAGTCAGAGGGATTCATTATTTTTTCCGTAAGCGTTCACGTCTTTCCTTAAAATGTGCTTCTGAACATTTCCTCTAATCTTCGTTAATGCTTTTGCTTTATCTGTATCAAAAAGGCACCCTGCTAATTTTTAGCACTTATTGTACAATTTAAAAAAATGTCTTCAAATATTGCAATTTGAATTTTAAAAAATTACTAAGCTCCAAAGTTCACATTCGTCCAAGAACGGTCACATTTCTTTTCTTTTTATGAAATTTAAGGGCTGTATGCTATAAAAAAATAATTTAAAATATTACTTCTAGGTTTATTAAAATAAAACACTTTGACATTCAAAGTGATCATGAATTCATTAAGCTACTATTTTTGCGTTGCTCGCTTTTCAAAAGTCAAAGACAGGGGAGTCCAACTTTCTCGCCAATGATAGAGACACGTATTAATATGAATAGACCTTTCTCAAATATACATGATACAGTACAAGCTCTCAATAACGCCGGCCAAGGGTGGTAAGGGGAGTATATTTTTCGGAATTACGGTTCCCCAACTCTGAGTACAAATACTAAACCTCCAGAATTATTTCTTGTCCATCTCAATACCGCTGCGCGAATACCGACGACAGTCCCTGTAAGTTTTCGACGTTCGAGTTCATTTTTTAATGCGTACATATTACCGAATTTCTTTTAAAATTCACTCAAGTAAGTATTAATTCGTTTTTTGAATGTTTTTTCTCAAAAATGTAGATGGTACATGGATATGTGAAAATTAATTTAAGTTATATCACTCTGATTTTTTTGTCTTACTTTTAATTTAACTTAGCACTTCTACAAATTGTTTCTTTTGCTGAGAAAATGATCTCTGATTTGTTTTAAATTGAAAAAATATATATTTCGAGTTTGCGCAAGGCTATTTTAGGGTTCCTTGACATTCAATATTATCGAGAAATTGCTCTGTCCCTCACTTACGCACTATGTTTACATACTCTGTCTCTTTATTCGTGTTTCCTTTTTTTGCGGCGACTTGCAGTTGCTCTAAAGTCTAAAAGCTTCTCTTCGATACCCTCACTGCAATAGTTTTAATTTTGTCGTGTGGCCTCACTGTTACACACTGTTTTTTCATATTTTTACAACATTCAAAGGTCGTTCAAGGTCATTTCCCTAAAAAAATGATGATGCGAATTGATTTTCTGTAGTTTTTTGTATTGAGAAACAGTGTCAATTGATTCATAGCGGCAAAGAAATTAGTCACAGGGTTTAAAAACTGTGCGTGATATTATTTTAAGGTCATTGCAATTCATTTTGTGAAAAGTGGTCTTTCAAATTTTTTTCTTTATGGTAGTTATTTTTCCTTTAATTTGGCATTAATTTAAAAATAGAAAAAGTTAAAAACAGTAGGATATTCTAGCTTTATCAATATATAATCAAGTTTAGTTTTCAAATGGCAATTACGAAGATTGCCATTTAATTACAAATTGCCGAAATAGATAAATGAGCACTGCTACTCTATGAAAAAAATTAGAGAAAATAAATTAAAGTAAAATTTTTTCAAGAAAATGACTTTAGGCGATCTTTGAATGTTATTACAAAAATCTAAAAAAATCTGCGTTTAATACTGAATTGTAAAGAACACAATTCATATGCGCCAGAAATAAGCAATCAATAAATAGCATCAGCTTAATTATGAATAAGCATTTTTGCCCTAAAATGGCAACAGGGACAATTTTTAAGGGTGCTAAGTCGAATTAAAAATAATTACACATCCACTTAACATTCATATTTTTAAAATAAAAACATTCAAAAAATTTTATAAGAAATTTGGTAATATATGCGTACTAAAATATGAACTCGAACGTCGGAAACTCACAGGGATTCACGTCGGTATTCACTCGGCGGGATTCAAATGGAATGCGAAAAACTTTGGAGCGCCAGAGTTTACTGTAGTAGTAGGGGTACCGCCGAGCTCAAATTAGGGGAAGCAGCGGTATTGAGAGGTTGTACTGCTTTTAATTTTCTTAAGTTAGTAGAAAATTTTTTAAATCCAGAGAAATACTTTATTTATCAAACAAGTATTAGTAAAATCAGAATTTAGTAATGTTTAGTAGTTCTGAGAGAATGATATTTTGTAATCTTTAAATTAATTAATGGCTATATTTTGCTTACTCGATCAGATCATGCCCTCATCAAACCTGAAGCTGGTGATTTGCTGTTTCGCGCTGGCGTTCCTATTGCAAGATATGTCGAACAAGGGGGGTTGATAGCTCCTGCGCGTCTTGAAGACATAGAGTACTTTTGGGACCCAGAATGGGATGGAACCGATCTATTCTTCCCGTAGAAGTCTTTGAAAATATAATTCACATTCTTATTAAGAATTTGAATTAAATTCCTAAAATTACTCCTGCGATATGCGTCCTCACCACTTAAAATTTCTAAAAATGGTATAGTTGATATATAAATGTAATTACTATTTATATTTATAATAAACAACAAACCGGCACTGTGGTCAAGTAGAAAATTGTAAATCTACTTTAATATTAACTGCGCCATATTTGGATATGTTAAATGTTAAGGACTCATATCGGAGGAGTAATTCTAAGAATATTATTTGCATTCTTATTAAGAATGGAAATTGGATTACTAATTAGAAATATAAAACGGTTAGGAGGCATGTCGAATAAGTACTTCCAAGGATTTGATTCACATTTTTAATAAGAATGTAAATAATGTCATCAACAATAAGTATTAAATTCAAGGAATATTATTCACATTCTAATAATTACTGATAAGAATGTGGATAATTTTCTAAGGATTACACGTCCGATATGCGTCCTGACAATTTGAAATTTCGAAACTCGGCAATATTAATAAATAAGTGTATTTACTATTAATAATTATAATAGACAATAAAACGGCACTGTCGTCAAGTGGTTCGCACGCTCATCCCTTAACTTCAGCACTGGCAGGACAAGAGTTTGAGTCTCGGTGGATCCGTATACTGGCTTTGCAAGAAGTAGAGTTTTCACAAAAGCGCCCTGGTCATTCTTTCAAGTGACTGTTCTAAAATTGCATAGCTTAGTATGATTTGCTCTAGCGCTAAGTCGAACTTAAGTCTGATGTACTATACACGGGTTTTGCTGCGATTTTCCTTGTGTACTATGAAAATATTGTAGGTGAATGCTGGTGCAGGTATTTTAAAAGACGGGCGCAGCCGCTAAGCTTTAGAATTAGTACTTTTCTCCTAGGGGTATATGCTATTTGTTACTGATCAAAAGTAGGTTAACTGATGTTAAATTTACCTTTGTTCTGAAATATTCAATCTTTAAAATACAAATTTATACTGCAACTTCCATAGTGTGTTTAAATTAAAAAACATTGTGTTCAATATATTTTCTCTGCAATTGTATTACAAAAATAAAGTGTGATTTATAAACCTTATCAAGTTTATACTTTTATTTTAAACAATAATTACACATTATTCGTGATAAAATTAATTCTTTTCAAAAAAAAGCAACAAACGTTTCATAAAATAGTCATTTTTTCATACAAAAAGATAAATCATCAACTGAAATGTTATTTTTGTAAAATTTTTTTTTTAATTAGTTAAACTCTTATCAAGAACGTCTAACCAAAAAAGAGGAAATTTCAACCATTAAGATAAGTTTGCCTATTCTCAATAAAAAAAATTAATTTTAAATAAAAGAAAAACGACTCCTCAACAAAATAATTAAATTTTTTACCAATGAAACGAAATATCAATAAAAATTCCAAATCAAAAATGAAATTGCTACATTTTCTGTTACAAAAATTAATAAAAAAAAAACAGTTTTTAACTAACTTTTTATTGCTCAACAGACAAACGAATCTTTTAATTGGCATACGGCCGTTACAGATTAAAATGAAGCTGCTTTTCTTTTTCTTATTTCAATGTTAAGTTTTCTTTTGTAACTTCCTTGTATAAATGCCTATGTCGAATTATAGAATTAATGGTGTTGATTAATCTGACTTTCAATTTTTTTTATTCCAATGTACGGTACTGGTTCTATATGTAATTTTTCACCTGACTATTCGCATTAAATAAAGAAAACGTAGTTTTCATTTGTGTTTGTACGTCATCTTGGCGTTGATATTACATGCAGGTAGCCCCTTTCATGCTTGGCAAAGTAATATTTTTGGTAAACATATGAATTCTCTAAAATTAAAAATTGTGATGTTCTAAAAGTTGCTTTTTTTGCAAATTTTTATACAAATTCTAAATTTATCAAGTGGACGAAAATTAAATTTCAAAACTACCCACTTTACCAAATTTAAAATTATAATATTCTAAAAATGGATTGTTTGAAAATTTATTCCAAAATTCTTCAGTCATTAAGTAGTCAAATAAATAATATCTTTGCAAATTATATTAATAAATTTTTAATTTATCGAGTACACTTAAAGTCAATTTTATCATTATTCACTTTTTTAAATTTGAAATCATAATATTAAAAAAATTAATGTTTTGCTAACTTATTTATTAATTTTCAATTCACCAAGAGGTCAAATAAATTAATTTTTTGGAATTTTATTTGAGAATTTTACATTTAGCAGTACACGAAAAATAAATTTTAAATTTACTCGCTATACCAAATTTGAAATTATAGTATTGTAAAAATGGATTCTCTGCAAATTTATTGAAAAATTCTAAATTTATCAAGTAGCAAAATAAAAAATCTTTGAACTACACACCTTACCAAATTTAATATACCAATATTCCAGAACTGGGTTCTTGCAAATTTATTCAGAAATTATGCGAGGGCTTATAGGGAAGAATCATAAACGTCAGTGACTTTTTAAACTTCCTGCGCAATAAGTTTAAATGCAACACTGCTCCTGTCAACGCCATCTATTAATAGACGACTGTTAAATTTTGAGCAAGCTGGGTCATTTAGTTTGTGTTTCACAGACTTGAAAAGCACAGAACCTCGTAAATTTTAACGAGAAAGAAAAAAAGTTCATTTCGTGTGCTGATTAAGCATTCTTTTTTGCGTAAAAAAACCATTACTGAAACGAAGAGAAGGCTTGATAAATACTATGGGAACTCTGCACCATCAATTTCAGTCGTTAAGAAGTAGTTTATTAAGTCCTGTTGTGGTCGTACTAGCACAAGTGACGCCGAACGTTTAGGCCGATTAAAAGAGGTCATCACGCTAGAAATCGTAGATAAAATCCATGAAATGATATTGGACGATAGGAGAATCAAAGTGCATGAGGTGGCTGAGGCTGTAGTCATCTCAGCTGAGCGGGTAGATCACATTTTACAGGGATATTTTTACTTGAGAAAACTATTTGCGAGATGGGTGCTGCGATCGCTCACACTCGAACATAAGCGCAACTGCGTAACCACTTCAAAGGAGTGTTTGTCGATGTTCAATCTCAATCCGAACGAGTTTTCGCGCCGTGTTGTAACCGTGGCCAAAACATAGATTTGTCGCAAACAGTGGGTTTCTTCGGGTGAAGATGCACCAAAGAAGGCCAAGGTGTTCAGAACTTATAAACAGATTCGATATTGATTTTAAGAAAAAAATGACTGCAATTGTCGAAAAAAGTGATATTCCTTTAGGACAATGCATGGGTGCACGAGTGTGTAGTTACGATGTCAAAAATCCATAAATTGCGCTACGAACTGCTACCTCATCTAGCATATTCTGCAGATTTAGCCCCCTCCGACTATTTCCTGTTGAAAACCTAAAGGAATGGCTGGGCGGTAAGAGATTTGGGTCGAATGAAGAGGTCATCACCGAAACGAACGCCTATTGTAAATGCCTTGAGAAAACCTATTATTGGTAAGGAATAAAAAAATTGGAAACACACTAGACTAAATGTATAGAGCTAAAATGAGATCATGTAGAGAAATAAAAAGCTGATTTGCCGAAAAAAAATTTTATTTGAAAAGTCACTGACTTATCAAACAGCCCTCATAAATTTATCAAGTGCACAAATATAGGGTAAAATTTGTCTAGTGCACACACCTCAAAATGTTTTTTCTTAGATTTTCTTAAAATTTCCCTAAGTTTGAGTCTAAGTGGACCACTTAAATACTTTAAGAAATATTTTTATGAAAAAGGTACAATCTAGATAAGTACAATTGTTTATTTCAAAATGTCTTACTAATATATTGATTTCCAATGACAAATTTTTTCATACATGTCACTCGTGATTACGCTAGTAATGTGCTGTCTAAGCTTCGTCTAAGACTTGCGTTAATTAAGTCAAAGAAAATACTATCGCTAAACAGAAGTAAAGGGTTACACTGCAAAACTAGATAAGCAACATTTTTGCCAAAAATGGCCATTTAGCTTAAAAATTCTTAGAAAATGAAATACATGTTGTCTCAAAGGAATTTATTCGAAATGTTATTTTCAATATAGAAATAAAAATGTTACTAATTAATACTCAGATAACGCTTTCTAAAAGTTGTGATATAGTAAAATATGATAAAATACTTATTTTATCAAAGAAAAAGCCCTAAAATAAAACTATTTGACACTTTTTTGAGCAACAAAGTACAAATCAAATTCCAACAAAAAATCTTACATTCTCATTTTCTACAGGTTGTAACTTTTTTACATTTAGCTTTTTGCCTAGCGATTAGGGACGATGTTTCGTAAAATTATTATCATTTACGTGTAAAAAACATATGGTTAATCTATGAGGAAGCATTAACCATTTTTAATTTTATAGACTTTTCAGCCTAAAATCGTCTGTTAAAGTACGATACCGTCGCACTAAATCTTTATTTTCCTACAGCAGAATAATTTTTTTTCATGAAAACTTTTTTATTCTTATTAAGACTTCCCATATCTCAGAAGGAATTTTTTTTAATGGTAAAAAAAATAGTTACTACGCGAAACAAATTATTTTTGTTAATGCATTGTACACATCAATACTCTTTTCGTAGTTTTTGGTAAAGGTACAATATCCAGAAATCCTTCACGTGTAGAGAAATCAGGAAAAACCTTGCACACGTATATTAAACGTTGACTAACATCCGTTTTATCTGTGCTTTCGTCCAAAACAGAACGAGCAGAAGATGCAAGAAGCTACTAACGTTTTTAACTTCTTTCTAAGCTGAAAGAAATGTCTGCTATTCATCGTGCAACTGTGCTCTGGGTAACAAACGAGTAATTCACAGTATTAAAACGAAAACATTACGCAAGAAAGCACAGAACAAAAACTTCCTCGAACAGCTCCTCCACAAGAGAGTGCACCGCATCTTTAACAGAAATGTGAAGGATATGTCGATGTCAGATGAGCTAACGTTTTCTTTTCTTAAATCACCCGGGCTGAAGTCAGGCATAGAGGGTTTCATTTTGGCGTGTGTTGTCGGTGTCATTTCCACTGCAGCATATTATCGACAGATTTTGAGCCAAGACATTCTCCATGATAGCTACAGGACGTGTCATGTACACCCTGACTATCTAGGGCACATAGTGTCTAGTTGGCCAACTCATACGGGCACGACGTACACCTAAAGGCACAATGCCTCGGTGATCATCGGTGATCTTAAAGGTGCCAAACTTCTACTACCTAATGTCCTTAAAAGCCTTCCTGCATGTCAACTACATTTTAAAACACTTGCGGGGAAAATACAGAAAGCGGTCGTCTTTGGGTCGCCCTGTGTCCTCAGGTTGCACGAGACTTTTGCCGGGTCATCATATTACGTCCATCGCAGACTGTAACCGCCTATCTCGCGGTCGTGAGACGTGGTTACAGCTAAAATTTTACCGCGATTTTGCCAAGAGCGGGTGTAATTTTGTAGAATGGCAACCAGTTTCTTCCGAATAATAATTCCTTCGTTTAAATTGGTTTTCAAGGAGGTGGCATACCATCTCATTCGAATGATTAAATACTTTTTTGTGATATAAGCTCATATATCGTAAGCGTGTTCTTTGCAAGGAAAAGAGAAAATCTTAGATTCAGCTACGTGATTCAAAATTGAATCAAAAACATAATTTGACTTATCAAATTCGAGGTATAGATCTTCTAAAGTGCAGGTATCGTGATCAGGGGCTTAGCTGGTTTACTGTCAAATACCGAACACTTGTCTAATTTTGGAGGCTTCAGGAGACTAAAAATGGAGAGGATCTTGTAAATCTGGAGTTAGGTTGGAGTTGAAGAATGATCATTGCTCACTTCGCTAACCATATGGTGCCAAAAAATCTCTAAATAAATAAATAAAAAATACAAGTTGAAAAAGAAGCTTTTATAAAAAAAATAGAGCGGAAGCTGTAAGGGGAAGTAAAAGCGGTGAAAGCTACAGTGTAGAAGTGCGCCGAAATAAAGATGCATAGAAAAACTGAAATAACCTAGAACTTAAAACTATGATTTATATGCGATTCGATTGTAAATCTTTTTGTAGCTGTACTAGTAATATCTGTACATTTTTAATTCATGCAATTCAAACAATAGTTTTTAGTGCGAAATAATTCAGATAATAAAGTATTAAATAGCGAATCACGTAGGTTTCATGAAATAAATTTATAAATGAACAACTATTACTAGTAAAGAATAAAATACCTTTACAGCGTCTTGGTTGATTTTCCCTGTCAAGACAGATTTAAAATTAAATCTCTTGATCATGTAAACCGTTAAATCCTTGGCCAAAGTGAGTGTCATCCTTAATACTTCAGCAGTATTTGTTGTCAGAAATTCATTTGTACTTGTGTCTCCAGCTTTATCTCGATCTTCTTAATCGACTAAGCATTGATGGAATCTTTGAGGACCTGATTACATAAATAAATTCATTATGATTGGTTATATAAAATAACAATGTTATTAATATACGAACTGTTAAATCTTCACCGTCATGCGTTAGACCTTGCTTCTTTGGGATTCAGTTTGAGGTATCAAAAAGGAATTTTATTCTTTCGCAAAACTTTGCTGTGGACTCAGAATCTTAAAGATCTTTCTCGGTATTTTTGTAATGTCGATGGGCACGAGCCATTGATCTGCTAAAAATCTATTTACAAAAATCAAATTTTCGGGTATAAGTTTAATGAAATCATGTGAAAAGAATTCTTGAAATAGTTCTGCACCTGGACAGCTAAGGACACCCTACCCAAGTACAGTCGCCTCTATTTACCTTGCTGTGGTTGGGACCGTCGGGGAATAATTTTCGTGGAAACGATGTCCCCCTACTCTCGAGCCTGACTGGTGCTCGATGCGATGTGTTTCGATATCTGTTTACGTTGCCACGTGCATCAGTGGGCACAGCACAGTGAAACAAAACAGCTATCAATACCTTCGCGTTCAATTTTCGGCAGTTTTAAAGTACATACGTACGTTCTTTCTTAAAATCCTGTTGTAAGCCTCATGAACAAAGAATATAATGACTTTTTACACTTTAAAATTGCACTAAAGGATCTGAAAGGAGCTAAAACAATGACGGCAATGTAAATATAGAGAGAAACAATTTTCGGAATCCGAGCCGTTGCGGTCTTGGTGGGAGAAGAGCTCGAGCAGGAATAAGGGGAAGCGGCAAAATGAAAAGAGGCAAGGTAAATAGAGGCGACTGTAAATGCGTATCGTGGCTGTAGACTAGAGCAAAATAAGCCTATCGAATTGGGGATTTATCCGGATGAACCTATAGCAATCTTAATAAAATTTGGATATTGTGAAACTTAGTAAAATTTCTAAAATTTAAAAACATGCTGTGAATATTAGCTTGCCGAATAATCTGTTGCGCACTGTTTTTATAAGGTGCCGCATGTCCAAAAAAGAAAAACCTTTCTATTTGGTTGAGTGAGGTGACAAAAAGAGTCCAAAAAATTTTCCTTTTTTCCAGTGTAACATATTTCGGTCCAGAATTTGCGGTTCGGGCTAGCACCAAAGGAACAATTCTATGGATTCTCGACCTAACTTGCTTTAGCATAAAAATGGCGTCGATTTACAGTTTTACTAGAAGAAGTCCGTCTTTTGGTCCTTTCGTAAAAATTTGGATGAAATCCACGAATTGTCTTGATTAATGGCAAGTGACGATAATTAAAAAATATAACGTTTAATACGTGAAATTAATGTCGAAAATATAAGAAGAATGGAAAAATTATTATGCCTTTGAATGGCTTGAGTGCAGTGTGAAGGCAAAAGATCAGGGCCATTTGAAAATCGATATGTAGCTGGTGGCTTCATATTCAGAAGTAAGCATAAGACGATTCAGTGATCTGAATATCTTCTTTGCTTCTTATTTTCAACTTGAGATGCTGTTAGAATTTCGTTGACAGCTATTTGCTCTTTACCTTTCACATTTGCGTCATCTAGGAGTTTGGCCATGGATTGATTCCAAATTTTTCTTATTTGTTTCTCAGAACTTTTTAGAGATTTTCTTAAAAATTTTAAACGCAAGTAATATCCCTGTTTTTTCCCTGTAAGGCTCTTACTTTCCTCTATCTATGCGCGATTGCCTTTTTTGAAACCCGGTGAGATTTTTTACGCACAAATGTGAAATCCCTACTTTTTTTAAAATTCTTCGCAACTTCTGTTCAACCATCTGCTTTACACGCGTACAAAATTTTAAGTGGGTCTCCACCGAATCTGGCGCTAGAAACAATAAACAATAATTATGCTTGAAAAAATATTCTTTATCTTGGCAGGCAACAAAATTTTTGACAGATAAATAAGACTCAGGAACGGGACATCCCATGGAGGGTTAGAAACTTTTTGCTTTATTGTATCTTCGAGACCTCGGATGCTTGATTTGATATTTTTTTTAATCGTCTTAACTTTTCAAGTTCAAGAAGATTCCCCATTATGACGACGCGCAACTCCAAAATAGATATTATCAAAATTCTTTTTGAATATGACAATTCATCATGGTCTACTATGCTCGAGCTACAATCAGATAAATGAACCATGAGATTTGAGCCAGCAGCACTCGGTTTAGCATTTTGTCTCATCAAGCCATATTGCACACTTACTCTTAAAATGTGTTTCATTTAAAATAATCCCATACAGATAATAATCTATTTACATCAATTTATTTAAAAATAAACTACATATTATATTTATAATTTTATTATTCACTTTGTTATGGAGATTAAACATGTATTTCAAACGAACTTTATTTTTATTCATAGATATTGTCAATTTAAATTGACACTCCGTATTCAGCCTTTAAATCTAATTTAATAATAAAATGAGAAACACAATACTTAGTTGCTTTTTTGAATGGAAAATTATCTTGAAGTTAAATAAATATATTATTTTTAATTTCATTATTAAATTTTATTAAGAAGGCTGAGTTCGCAGTGTCTATTATAATTTATACATTTTTTTCAATTTAAATTGACGCTACGTATTCATCCCTTCAAACCCAACATAATAATAAAATAAAAAATACAATAGGTATTTTTTTAATTTTGAAATTATTTTAAAGTAAACTAAATACTGTTTTTCTACACTTGCTATTAAATTGCATTTAGAGGCTAAATATTTAGTGTCTCTTACTATTAATATATTCCTTTTATTTAAAATGACAAAACATATAAATAAAAAAATCCGCGAACAAAATATTTATTTAACCTCTAAATCCAGTTGAAAAATAAAATTAGAAATAAGATATTTAGTTTTTTTAATTTAAAATTATTTTGAAGTTGACTAAATATTGAATTTTCAATTTTATTATTAAATGGTATTTAGAAGCTGGATATGTAGCGTCTCTTCTTATTTATAAATTTGTTTTATTTAAATTGACAAAATACATAAATGAAAATAAACTCCGCGTATAAAATACATACCGAAACTCTAAATCCAAATTGAGAGTAAAATCAGAAATACAATGTTAAGTTTCCTTTAAAATAGATTTGTGTGAAAAAAGAAACTGAACAGAATGAATTGTATAAGTTTTTAAATAAAAAATTATCTGCCCTCTATTGAGATTCGTGTACAGTGCGAAAAAAGATAAAGTGAGGCGCAGCGGGTAAGTAACGCCGAGGGTTGTGGATGTGTTCCACGTACGGTCGTGTGCATTAGCGAGGGTGTTAAGGCTTTTCGTCTTGTTTGAGTACGCACGCGGGAAGCCAGGGCGAACCTAGCTGGCAGGGCCCTATTGTGTCCCTGGAAGAAGGTGTTTAGGCGGGACACTGATTTTTCTTCCTC
>JAUELO010155977.1:0-16870 GCA_032357855.1 Amphibolips quercusostensackenii | reverse complement strand
AAAGGAGAGGGAGGGCGATAGAACTAACAAAAGGGAAAGTAGAAAAAAGGGAGTTTTTTAGTGCTAGAGATATAGAAGAGGGAAATGGAGTATGTTATGAAGAATTTTAAAGAAGGGACAGAAAAAGACAATCAATGAGCAGATGGGAAATGATTAAGGAATCAAAATATAATAAATGGTATAAAATGATAAAAAAGAAAGAAATACCAAAGTATTTAAAAAAGGGATAGTAAGAGAGAAGGTGGATCAGAATAGCAAGATTTAGATTAGGGAACGAGGTAAGGAAGGGAATGTATTAGAAAAAGAAAGAGAATAGGAAGTGTAGAATATGTGAGTGGGAGAAGAAAACATGGGAACATGTATGGAAAGGATGTAGAAGATGAATGGAAGATCAAGAGAGTTGGCAAGAGAATGTGGTAAAGATTCTTGCGGAGGATGGAATGAGTGAGGAGTGGATGATGGAGTTGGAGGGGTCTAGAGGGACAAATGAGAGAAAATGAAAGAATGGATGTGGAAAAAATGGTAAATTAAGAATGAGATAGAAGAGAAGTAAAAGGAACAAGGAAAGGGAAGTCGCATAGACTAGAAGCGTAAAGATCTGTAAGGAATGATTATGGAGCAGTATAAGTAGATTCAGTTGCGGATGCGCTCGCTCTCACACGCTCGCTATCGCTCTTTTGCTTTCGATCGCTCGCTCGCTCTTTAGACCTATATGTAGTATAGAAGTAAGGATCTAGGTATAAGAATTGATGTAAATAGTTGTGAATAATTGTTAATGGTAAAGATAAGTTAATATAAAGCTGTAGATGGTCTTGCAAGAAACGGAGGTCATGTAAACCCTTAGAAAACACATTATAAATAAAAAAGAAGACAATAATTTTTAATAAAGTATCTACTTGTATCGAAGTAGTTAAATTCTAAACCAACAAAAATCTAATTTTTAACGAAAACGATAAATTTCAAATCAAGAAGACTAATTATCAACATGAAAAATAAATTTCCAACCAAATGATTAAATCCTCAAGAAAATAGTTCAGTTTTCAACCAAAAAGATAAGTTCTTACCGAAAAATCTTAATTTTTCTCATCAAAGAACGAAATTTTAACAAAATACGTGAATTCTTAGTGAAGAAAGATAAATTTTTAACAAAGAATATAATAGTTTAATTTTTGGTTAAAAAAATTAATTTTACGTTAAAGAAAATAATTTTTACTGATAAAATAGTGAAATTTTCAACACAAAATGACAAAAATACCCTGATAAAAAATTTGATCAGGTGTAAAATTTTTTATCTAATTGACCTGAAGAAATTTTCTAACCCGGAAAAGACCAAAAATTTGTTATTTTTTTAGAGGCCATTCTGAAATATTTATATTGATGTCCTTCTTTTTTTAAATTTTAAAAGTACATATACATTAATGTTTTTATGTTTATTTTTTAGGTATAATAATATATTGAATTATTCTTATATTTTTAGAAACCTGCTTAACTCTTAATATTAAAATTTTGTTTTCATGGAATTTTTTATTGTTATGTTATAGCATCTATAAAAAATAAAAGGATTAAAAAATAGGTTCTAGGCGTTTTATTTTATTTCTTTTTTCAAATATCAATCTTTAGCAAATTTTAGAAAATAAATTTTTCCGACAGTTTTACAAGCCTCGTAACTCTATTTCTACTTTTTTATCGCATTCGACAAAATATTACGCAAAAAAATCGCAGAAAAAGAATTGGATCGCACCCTGCTCCCCGGTGGTGCAATTTACACCGTGAAGCGTTTCCGGTTTCCGGTCGCAATTAAACGAACTTCAAGACCAGTTTTAATCCAACTTTCAGACACGAATTTTCCAAAAAAAAAAAAAAAATTTTATTTTTAAATCAGCATTCAAAACAAAATAAATCAATTAAAAGTATTAAAAGTATAAGAATATTGATCAATTTTACATTTTTATTAGAATTTAATTTATCATAAATAAAAGGAATAATTTAAAAAATATATATATTAATAAAAATTTTGAATCTTATAATAATCTAATTTGTAAAATTTTAGTTGAGAAATTTCCTGGATATTTTATCACAATTAAGGTTTAAAATATTACGAGGCACGTTTTTCTGCTATCTTGGTGGTTTAATCGCTAGAAAAGTGGAAGTGAGTGTAAAAAAAATGATTCGAGCAAAAAGGTAAATTTTTTTCTTAATCTTCTCCAGTTTGGAATTTGAAAATTATCCTTTCAAGCGCTGAAAATCAATATTTAAAGAAAAAATAGAGAATTGAAAATGTAACATTGAACAATCGAGTTTGTAATCCTGTCCCAATGTTGTCTGACTGAAAGTAGCCGTTTCTACTTACTTTTTTTACAGATTTCATTTTTCAGCAAAAAATATAGAAGATCGAAAAAATATTTAATTTTTGTTTTTTGTGCTTTAATTTCAAAAAGGTAAAAATTCAAAGGATTGAAAATTGAAGAATTTCAGATTTAAAATTTTCAAATATCGAACCATTTTCAACACAAAGAATGATAATTAAATAATTTTAAATGTTAGCTTTTAATATTGAATAAAGTCGGCTGAAATCCGAGAATTTCAAGTACAAGAAAATTTTTGTGAGAAAAATAATCCTTGTCTAATCATGCGAGGATTTAGCTGCTTAACACAACGTTTTGTCTAGCTCTTATTAGGTTCACCTACTAATTTCTATTTAAACTTTATAGTACAACGTGTCTTACTACAGGTTACTTTACCTACTAGTTTCGATCAATTTAATGTTACAGTTTTGTAAAGTTCTATATTTTTAAATCATTGGAAATTAAATTTTTTTAATTTCAAAGCTTCACAACTAAAAATACTATTTTTTTTTAATTTTTGTTCTAGAGTTTCATTTTTTTCTGCTTTTTAATGTTCTGCATCACTACCATTTTTTTTTAATTCCCTTAATTCCTTATATTACATAAATGCCTTGTCCTTGAATATTTAAATTCCCTAAAATTCCTAAATTTTTCCAATATTTTTAATTTTTTAATTTTCTAAAATCCCTAAATATTTAAAACTCTAAAAATTCTCTGAATTCTTTGAATTCCCTGAATTTCTAGAATATTCTAAATTCCAAAAATTTCTTGACTTCCCTGAATTTTTTTAACTCCTTAAATGCCTTTGAAATCATGAATTCTTGTGATACCCTTAAATTCCTGAAATTCTCTAAATTCCTGGAATTACCTAAATGCTCTGAAATTCTGGAACTTCTGTGAATTCTTTGAGATCCTTCAATTACTTAAATATTCTCAATTTCCTGATTTTTCTGAAATTTTTGAATATTTTAAATTCCAAAAATTCTTTGAATTCTCTGAATACCCTGAATTTTTTTAATATTCTGAGTTCCGACAATTCCTTGAGTTTTCTGGATTCCCTAAATTATTTACATTTTCTGACTTTGCCTGAATTGTTTGAGCTCCTTTGATTCCTTCGATTTCATAAATTCCCTTGATGCTTTTAAATTCGAAAATATTTTAGGAATTAATGAAATTTTGAGAAATTTAGTAATTTACTGAATTTATTCAATACTCTTTATTAATGAATTCCAGGAATTAGGAGGGCTCACGGTATTTAATGAATTTCAGGAAATTAGAATATTTAAGAAATTTCTGAAATTCAAAATATTTTAGGAATCCAGGGAATTTATAATATTTAAGTATTCCAGGATATTCAAGAAATTAAAAAAATTCTAGGAATTTCAGGAATCCTGAATATTTAAGAAATTGAGATAAATAAAAGTAATTCAGGAGCATGAAAGAATTTAAGCATATTTGGGGAATTTATGACATTTCTAAAATTTCAGTCATTTCCTGCATTCCCTAAATATTCTGAATTCAGAAATTTCAGAAAAATAAAGGAGTTTCAGGAATTAGGAGGATTCAGTGTATTAAAGAAATTGCAGGAAACAGTATATTTTAAATAATTTCAGGATTTTATAATATTTCAGAAATTCAGGTTATTCAAAATATTCAAGTGTTTGAGAAAATTTTGAAAATTCCAGGAATTTCAAGAATTCCGGCAATCCTAGGAATTTCAGGAATTCAGAATATTTAGTTAATTCGAATAACTTATAGTAATTCAGAAATTTAAAAAATTCATTTATATATGAGGTATACATAAAATTTCTAAAATTTCAGTAATTTCCTAAATTTCCTGAATATTCTGAATTCAAGAATTTCAGAATATTTAAAGAATTTCAGAAAATTAAGGGAATTTTAGAAATTTAGAGAATCCAGAGTATTTAAGGAGTTTAACGAAACAGAATGTTTGGAGAATTTCAGGGATTCAGAATATTCTGTAAATTCAGGGAATTCGGAATATTTAAAGATTTGAGGAAATTCGAGAAATTCAGAGATTTCTAAGAATTTGAGGAAATTATGAAATTCAAAGAATTTAGATAAGTAAAAGTGATTTAGAAATTGAAAAGACTTTGAAAATATTCACGGAATTTATAAAATTTCTGAAATTTCCTGAATTCTCAAAATATTCTAAATTTAGGAATTTTAAAAACAAAGAAATTTTAGGAATAAAGAGGATTCAGTGTATTTAAGAAACTATAGGAAACAGTATATTTTGAATAATTTCAGGATTTGAGAAGATTCCGGAAATTCAGGTTATTTAAAATTTTTAAGTATTATAAAAAATTATAAGGATTCCTTGAATTCTAGGAATTTCAGGAATTCATAATATTTAGGGAATCCGGATTAATAATAATCATTTAGAAATTGAAAAAATATAAACATATATGAGGTATTCATGAAACTTCAAAAATTTCAGTAATTGTCTGAATTCCCCAAATATTATGAATTAAGAAATTTGAGAATATTTAAGGAACTTTAGAAAGTGAAGGAAATTTCAGAAATTTAGAGAATTCAGAGTATTCAACGAAAATCACGAAACAGAATGTTTGGAAAATTTTCGCTGTTAAGAATATTCCAAGATTGCAGGAAATTCCATGAATTCAGAGATTTCTAGGAATTTGAGAAAATTAAAATATTTAGAAAATTTAGATAAATAAAAGGAATTTAGAAATTTTGAAGACTTCAGAAATATTTACGGAATTCATAAAATTTTTAAAACTTCCTAAAATCCCGAAATATTCTAAATTCAGGAATTTCAAAAAATCAAAGAAATTTTAGGAATTGAGAAGATTTAGTGTATTCAAGGAATTTCAGGAAACAGTATATTTTCAAGAATTTCAGGATTTAAGAATATTCCGAAAATTCAGGTTATTTAAAATTTCTGAGTATTTAAAAAAATTCTAAAAATTCTGTGAATTCTAGGTTTTCTAGGAATTCAAAATATTTATACAATTCAGATAAATAATAATCATTCAAAAATTAAAAAATTAAAACATATTTGAGGTATTTATAAAATTTCGAAAAGTTCAGTAATTTCCTGAATTTCCTAAATATTCTGAATTCAGAAATTTCAGAATATTTCAGAAATTTGATAAAGTAAAGGAAATTTCAGAAATTTAATGAATTCAGAGTATTTATGGAATTTAACGAAACAGAATTTTTTCAGAATTGCAGGCATTTAAAATATTTTAGAAATTCAGGGAATTCAGAATATTCAAATATTTGATGAAATTCAAGGAATTCGGAGATTTCCAGGAATTTTAGGAAATTACAATATTTGAGAAATGAGGATAAATAAGAGTAATTCAGAAATTTAAAAGAATTAAAAAAAGTTTAAGGAATTACTAGAATTCATAAGTTTTACTAAATTTCCAAAATATTATAAATTCAGGAATTCCAAAAAATTTAAGACATTATAGGATATAAGAGGATTTAGAGTATTTGAGGAATTTGAGGAAACAGTATATTTTGAAGAATTTTAGGATTACAGGATGTTTCGGAAATTAATGTTACTTAAAATATTAAAGTATTTTAAAAAATTTCAAAAATTCCGGGAATTCTAGGAATTTCAGGAATTCATAATATTTAGGGGATCGGGATAAATAATAATCATTTAGGAATTGAAAAAATATAAACATATTTGAGGTTTCCATGAAATTTCGAAAATTTCAGTAATTTCCTGAATTCCCTAAGTATTCTGAATTCAAAAATTTTAGAATATTTAATGCATTTCAAAAAATCAAGGTAGTTTCAGAAATTTAGAGAATTCAGAGTATTTAGAGAATTTAATCAAACAAAATGTTTGAAGAATTTCTGGGATCTAGAATATTCTGGAAGTTCAGGGAATTTAAAATATTCAAATATTTCAGAAAGTTGAAGGAATTCAAAGAATACCAGGAATTTCAGGAAATAAGAATATTTTAAGAATTCGGATATTTACACATTTCTAAAATTTCTAATTTCCTAAATTCCCTGAATATTTTAAATTTAGGAAATTTAGAAAATTTAAGAAATTTTAGGAATTCAAAATATTTTGGTAATTCAGGGATTTTAGAATATTTAAGGATTTTAGTAAATAAAAAAATTTAAGAATTTAAAATCTTTGAAAAATATATTTTTAAAATTCATAAAATTCAGAGAATTTCATTAATATCTTGAATTCCTTATTTTTAATAATTTCAGAAATCACAGGAAATTTAAGGAATTAAAGATAATTTCAGGAATTCCAGAAATCAAAAAAATCTAAAGTATTCAAGGAAATTTAAGATATCAGATAAATGAAAGTAATTTAAAAATTAAAAAGAATTCAAAGATATTTAAGAAATTCATGAAATTTCGAAAATTTTAGTCATTTCCTGAATTTTCTAAATATTCTTGATTCAGGAATTTTCAGAAAATTAAAGGAATTTCGGAAATAAGGAGGATTCAGAGTATTTGAAGAATTTCCGAAAAAAAATAATTTAAAGAATTTCAGGAATTTAGAAAATTCTGGAAATCCAAGGAATTTAGAATGTTTAAGGGTTTCAGTAAATTCAAAGAATTCCGAGAATTCTAAAAATTTCAGGAATTCAGAATATTTTAGAAAATCAAAGAATTCTACGAATTTCAGAAATTCTGAATATTTGAGAAATAAGAATAAATAAAAGTAATTCAGAAATTAAAAAGAAAATACATATATTTAAGGATTTCATGAAATTTCTAAAATTCTAGTAATTCCCTGAATTTCTTAAGTATTCTGAATTAAGGAATTTTCTAAAATGAAAGAAATTTCAGGAATTAAGAGGATGTAGAGTATTTAATAAATTTCCGAAAACAGAATATTTAAAGAATTTCAGAAATTCAGAAATTCAGAATATTCTGGAAATCCAGAATACTCAAGTATTTCCGAAAATTCTAAGAATTCAGTTAATTCTAAGATTTTCAGGAATTCAAGAATTGAAAAGAATTCAAACAAATTTAAGGCATTCATAAAATGTATGAAATTTCTAGTATTTTGAATTCCCTAAAAATTCTAAATTTACAAATTGTAGAAAATTAAGGGAATTATAGAAATTAGGAAGATTTAGAATATTTAAGAAATTTCTGTAAACAAAATATTAAAAGAATTTCAGGAATTTAGGATATTTTGTTAATTCAGGAAATTCCAAATATTCAAGGATTTCAGATAATTATAAGAAGAAAGAGAATTCTAGGAATTTGAGGAATTTTCAGGAATTCAAAAGTATTTAGGGAGTTTATAAAATTTTGAAAATTTCAAATTTCCAGATTTCACTGAATATTTTGAATTGCGGAATTCTAGGAATTAAGAGAATTCAGAGTATTCAAGAAATTTCAGAAAGCAGAAGATTTAGGGAATTTCAGCAATCCATAATAATTTGGGAATTTAAGGATATAGAATAATTAAGGATTTTTAAAAATGCAAGCAATTTAGCAAATTCCAAGATTTTTAGGAATTCAGATAAAGGAATTTCAGAAATTAAGAGGAATCAGAGTATTTGAGTTATTTCAAGAAACAGAATATTTAGCGAATTTAAGGTATTCAGAATATTCTAAAATTTTAGGAATTTAGAATATTCTAAAATCTAAGTAATTTAGAACATTATGAAAATTTAGAAAATTGAGAATTTTCAAAGATTTCAAGAAATTCAAGGCATTTCAGAAAATTAAAGTAATTTTAGGAATTCAAAATATTTAAGGATTTTAAATAAGTAAAAGTAATTCTGGAATGCGAAAGAATTTCCAAATATTTCAGAAATTTAGAAAATTTTAAAAATTTCAATGATTCCCTGCATTTACTAAATATTTTAAATTCAGGAATTTGAGGAAATTGAATGAATTTTAGAAAAATTATGAAATTAAGGATGCCTAAGGAATTCAAGGATTTCAGGGAATTCAAAGAAGTTTCAAGATTTCAGAGAATTAAGTCAATGCAAGAAATTCAGGGAATTTCAGAAATTTCCGTGCATCAAGGGAATTTATGAAATTAAAGGAATAAAAAGAGTTCAGAGGATTTAGAAAAGTCAGAGAATTAAAAGAATTTAGGAAATCCAGAAAACTCAAGTAATCCCTGGAATTTAGAATATTTCAGAAATTTAGGAAATTCAGAGAATTCAAAGAATTTTGGGAATTACAAAAATTCAGAGAATTTCAGAGATTTTAGAGCATTAAGGTAATGTAAGGAATTCAGGGAATTCAAAGAATTTCAGTGACGCAGAACATTAAAAAACAGAAAAAAATTAAACATAAAACAAAAATGTTTAAAACATGGTATTTTTAATTCGAGAGATTCCAAAAATTTTAATTTTTATTTAAAATGATCAAAAAACTTGAAACCTTACAATACTGAAAAAAATTATTTCTTTTTAATTTAGATTAATTCTTAAAATCGTTATTTTTCTTTAAGATAGTGAAAATCTTCTTTAAAGAAACTTTATTTTCAATCTTTTTCTGAATCGAAAGAGAAAATTATTTATTTTTCACCATTTTGTTTTAATTAAAAGGCAGGGAATTGAACTATTAATTTCTTTTTGAATGGGAGTAAGAAGTTTTTTTTTTTTTTTTTTTTTTTTGTTTAAAAGTTTGGTTTGAAATTCTTGCTAATTTAAAATGTTAAATTTTTTGTTTTATGTTTTTTTCTGGAATAAAAAAGGATTTTCACAAATTTTTTAATGTTCTTTTTAAATCAAAAGAGAGGAAAGATTTTTTTGTTTTTAACATTTTTCTTTTGATGAAAAAAAAAATTTTTTATTTTCAAGCTTTTTCCAAATCGAAAGAGAAATTTTTTTTTATTTTCACTATTTTTGTTCGAATAAAAGGCAGAAAATGTAGGTATTTAATTTTTTTCTTAATTGCAAGAGAGAATTTTAATTTTTTTTTAGTTTGATTTAAAATTCTTTCGAGTTTGCAAAGTTAAATATTTATTTTCAATTTTTGTTATTTATTGTATTAGGATTTTTTGAATTTAAACATTTTAATTAAATTGCAAGAAAGGAAATTTTGCTTTTAATTTTTTTTCTGAATTGCATTAGGCATTTTTTTAAATTTTAATTTTTTTCTTTAATTTATATCTAAATCGTAATAGGAAAATTTTGTATTTCTAACATATTTATTGAGTTAGAAAGAAGACATTCTGCAATTTTTATATTTTTCTCAAAATAAAAACAGGAAATTTTTTATTTTTAATTTTTTTTTTTGAAATACAATGAAAAATTCTTTATTTCAAATATTTTTTATTTTTATTTTTTAAATTGTGCAGTTTAAAAAATTTTTAATTTTAATCTATAAACGATTAATTATTTTAAAACCCCATATTAAATAAAGCAATTTGAAATCAAAAAACCTTTAAAATAAAGAAAAATTCTGTTACAGAATGTTGAAAATGAAACAAATCTCAACATGATATGAAACTAAAAAAATTTTAACTACCAAGAATTGTGATATTGAATCTTTTTGATAGTGAAATCATTAAAAATTTCAATTATTTCAATTCAATTCAAATTGTTTAAAAATTACCAATCAAATTTTTTTTAATAATACTTTTATAAATTTAATCATCTAAGTAATAACTGCATATATTTTGATTTCAAACAAAAAAAGTTTAAAGTTTTTTATTTTAAATTGTTTAATTTTCAACACTTCACTCAAAATTATTATTCATTTTTGAAATATTCCATACAAAGATTTTAAAATTTTAAATTAATTATTTTTTAAATAATTAACTAAAAACTGGCCAGTTTCAAGATGTATTGAAAATTAAAAATTTTTCAAAAAATAATAAAAAGCAGGATTGCTATGATTTTAATTTTAAGCCTTTTAATTCGAAATTTTTTTCCAAGCTTCAAATGTTTAATATTTTGTAATATTTTGTAATATTTTTGATAAAAAAAATAATTCAATTTTTCATGCCTGGATCTGAAATAAATTATTTTCCTAATTTGTTAATGTTTTTAATTTATTCTTGCCGTATTTGATTCAAAATTGTTTAATCAAGAATCCTTTAAATTGAAAAAAGTGTAAAAAAGTGTAAATATTCAGAATTCCAGAAATTCCTTGAGTTTATTGAATTCCCTCAAATTTTTCAGTCCGTTGACTTTTCTGAATTCTCTGAATTCCTTCAATTTCATGAATTTCCTTAATACTGTGAAATCTGTGAATTGCTTGAATATTCTAAATTACCTAAATATTAAGAATTCTCTAAATTTCCTAAATTTTTCAAATTTTAATAATTTCTTGAAAAAGTATTGGTATTTTGAATTCTTTGAAATCCACGCTTTCTCTCAATTTTCTAAATTTTTGAAATTCTTTGAATTCTTAAATTTGCTTAAATTACTTGAATTCTCGAAAATTTCTAAAATATCCTGAAATTTTTGATTTTCCTAAATATTCTGAATTCAAGAAATTCTTCAAATACTCTGAGTTCCTAAAATTCTTTGAATATTCCGATTTTCTATTATTCTTTAAATACAATGAATCCTTTCAATTTCCGGAAATTCTTCAATTCAGAATACCTAAGAAATTCAGGAACTTTCTTGATTTGAAATTTTTGAAATTCGTAAAATATTCTGATTTCCTGGAATCCTCTTAATTTCTGAAATTTTTAAAATTTTCTGAAATTCTTGAAATTTTTTGTAATTCCTAAATTCATAATATTTCAGGACTTCAAGATATGATTAAAGTTCTAAAAATATTATAAATTCCTTAAAAATTTTTCAAACCTTTTGAATCCCAAAATCATTTTCATGTATCTGAATTCTCTAGATATTCTAAATTCATGAAATACTCTGAATTCATGCAATTACTAGAATTATCGGAATTCATTAAATTCTTAAATATCCTAAATTTCTAGAATTTTCAAAATATTCTTAATCCCTAAAGTATTTTCAATATCATGCTTCTTGAAATTCCTGAAATACTATTAATCCTCCTAATTCCTGAACTTCCTTTAATTTTCTAAAATTCCTGAATTTCAAATGCTTAGGGAATTCAGGAAATTACTGAAATTTGCGAAATTTCATGAATCCCTTAAATATGTCTGATTTCTTTTAAATTTCATAATTACTTATATTTATCTGAAATCCCTAAATATTCTAAATTCCTAAAATTCTTAGAATCCTACGAATTCTTTAAATTTTCTGAAATCTAAGAATATTCTGAATTTCCGGAATTCCTTGAATTTCAGAAATTCTTTAAATATACAGATTTCCTGAAATTTCCCAAATACTCTGAATCTTCCTAATTCCTAAAATTCCTTCAATTTTCTGACATTCCTAAATTAAGAATATTTAAGGGAATTCAGGAAATTACTGGAATTTCGTGAATTCCTTAAATATTCTTGAATTCCTCTTAATTTCCTGAATTACTTTTATCTATTTGAATTCCTCAAATATTCCTAAAATTCTCTGAATTCCTTGAATTTCTTGAAATTCTTGGATATTCGAAATTCCTTAAATTTCCAGAATATTCTGAACTCCTAAAATTTGCTTAATATTCTGTTTTATGAAATAACTTAAATACTCTAAATTCTTTTCATTCCTGAAATTCCTTTAATTTTCTGAAATTCCTAAATTAGGAATATTTAGGGAATTCAGAAAATTACTAAGATTTTTTTAATTTGATGGATTTCTTAGATGCTTTTAAATTTTTTTTGATTCCTAATTTACTTTAATTTATCTGGATTCCTAAAATTGGAAATTTTCAAAATTTCATGAATTCCTTGAATGTTTGATTTTTTTAAATTACTGAAATTCCTAGAATTCTATGAATTCTTTGAATTTTTTGAAGTCCTTGAATATTTTAAATTTTCTGAATTTGCAAAATATTTTGAATTCCAGAAATTCCTTAAATATTCTGTTTTCTAGAATTTCCTTAATACTCTGAATCCTCTTAATTCCTGACATTTCGTTATTTGTCTCAAATCCCCGAATTCAAAATATTTAGGAAATTCAGGAAATTACTAAAATTTTAGAAATTTTATGAATTACTTGTGCAATTTTAATTTTGTTTTCAAATTTTTGAAATAATTTTATATGTCGGAATGTATCAAATATTCTGAATTCCTGAAATTTTCAGGATTCTTTAAATTCTTAGAATTATCTAAAATCCAGGATAATTCTGAATTCCCGGATTTTCTAGAACCTTCTGAATTCGTGAAATTCTTTAAATATTCCGTTTGCTGAAATTCCCTAAATACTCTGCATCCTCCTTATGCTTGAAATTCCTAAAATTTCCTACAATTCCTGAAATTTTATATAGTTCCTTAATTCAGAATATTTGAGAAATTTAAAATATTTTTTGGATTCTTAAAATTTTATGAATTCTTTAAATATTTTTTAAATCTTTGGAATCCCTGTATTCCTTCAATATTCTGAATTCCTAAAATTTCTAGAATGCTTAAAATTCCTTAAATTTCTTGAAATCCTTGAATATTCCAAATTTCCTGAATTTCCACAATATTTTGAATTCCTAAAATTCTTTAAATATTCAATCATCTGAAATTCCTTAATTCCTGCAATTTTCTAAAATTCCTGAATTCAGAGTATTTAGGGAATTTAGGAAATGATTGAAATTTTTAAAATTTTATGAATTTCTTAAATATTTTTGATTTTTTGAAAATTCCTGAATTATTTTTATTTATCTGCCTTCCTTAAATATTCGGAAGTCTCGAAATTCCTGGAATTCTCTGAATTTCTTGAATTTTCTGAAATCTTCGAATATCCTGAATTCCCTGAATTCGCAGAATTCTTTGAATTCCTAAAATTTCTAAAATTCTCTAAATTCCTTCAATTTCTTATAATCCTTGAATATTCTGAATTTCCACAATATTCTGAATTCCTGAAATTCTTTAAATATTTTATTATCTAAAATTCCTTAATTTCTTCAATTTTCTGAAATTCCTGAATTTAGAGTATTTAGGGAATTTAGGAAATGATTAAAATTTTTAAAATTTTATGAATTTCTTGAATATTTTTTATTTCATTCACATTTCTGAATTTAAAAAAAATTTTTTGCCTTCCTCAAATATTCGGAAGTCTCGAAATTCTAGGCATTTTTTGAATTTCTTGAATTTTATAAAATCTTCGAATATCCTGAATTTTCAGAATTCTTTGAATTACAGATATTCTTTGAATATTCTGTTTCCTGCATCCTCCTTATTCCTGAATTTCCTGAAATTTTATCTGATTCCTAAATTCAGAATATTTGAAGAATTCAAGCTATTATTGTAATTCTGTAAATTTCATGAATTTTTTAAATATTTAAAAATATTTTAAATCTCTGAATTTCTCTTATTTATCTTAATTCCTGAAATATTCTGAATTCCTTAAACTTCTAGAATTCTCTTAATTCCTTCAATTTCCTGAAATTCTTAAATATTCTGAATTCCCTGAATTTTCACAATATTCTGCATTTCCGAAATTCTTTAAATATTTTATTATCTTAAATTTCCTAATTTCTTCAATTTTATGAAATTTCTAAATTTAGCGTATTTAAAGAATTTAGGAAATAATTGAAATTTTTTAAATTTCATGAATTTCTTGAATATTTTTTATTTCTTTCACATTTCTGATTTTTTTTTATTTGTTTGCCTTTCATAAATATTCGGAAGTCTCGAAATTTCTGGAATTTTTAAAATGTCTTGAATTTCCTAAAATTCCTAAAATTCCTTTTATTTATCTGAATTTATTAAATATTCTAAATTCCTAAAGTTTCTGGAATTTTCTTCGATTTTCCAAAATCCTTAAATATTCTGAATCCCCACAATATTCTGAATTCCTAAAATTCTCTATTCTGAAATTCCTTAATTCCTTTAATTTTCTGAAATTCCTGAATTCAGAGTATATAGGGAATTCAGGAACTGATGGAAATTTTAAAAATTTCATGAATTTTTCAAACATTTTTGATTTCTTTTAAACTTCTAAATTATTTTTATTTCTTTTCCTTCGTCAAATATTGTCAAGTCTCGAAATTCCTTGAATTTTAAAAATTTCTTGAATTCTCTAAAATCTATAAATATCCTGAATTCCCTGAATTTTTTAGAATTCTTCGAATTCTAGAAATTCTTTGAATATTTTGTTTCCTGAAATTCATTAGATACTCTGCATTCTCCTAATTCATGATATTCCTAAAATTTGCTACAATTCCTAAAATTTTATCTAATTCTTAAATTCAGAATATTTAAGGAATTTGAAATATTATTCAAATTCTGTAAATTTTAAAAATTCTTTGAACATTTTAAATTTCGGAATTCCTTTTATTTATCTGAATTCCTTAAATATTCTAAATTTCTAAAATTTCTAGAATTCTCTGAATTCCTTTAATTTCCTGAAATTTCTAAATATTCTGGGTTCTCTAAATTTTCAAAATATTTTAAATTCCTGAAATTCTTTTAATTTTCTGTATTCTGCAATTCCTTAAGTCCTTTAATTTTCTGAAATTTCTGAATTCAGAGTTTTTAGGGGATTCAGGAAGTGACTAGAATTTTCTAAGTTTCATGAATTCCTGAAATATTTTTGGTTGCTTTTATATTTCTGAATTATTCTTATTTATCTAGATTCCTTAATTATTCTAAAGTCCTGAAATTCTTAGAGTTCTCTAAATCCCTTAAATTTTTTCAACTCCTAGAATATCCTCAATTCCCTGAATTTTCAGAATATTCGGAATTTTTGAAATTTTTTAAGTATTCTGTTTCCTGAAATTCATTGAATACTCTGAATCCTCCTAATTTCTCAAATTGCTAAAATTTTCTAAAATTTTTTCTGATTTTCTGAATTCAGGATGTTTAAGGAATTCAAGATATTTTCGAAATTCTCTAAACTTTATAAATTCTCAAAATATTTTTAAAATATTTTAAATCCACGAATTCTTTTATTTATCTGAATTCCTTAAATGTTCAAAATTTTTAAAATTCCTTTAATTTCCTGAAATTTGTAAATATTCTCAATTCCCTACATTTTCAGAATATTCTGAAATACTTCAAAAGTCCTGTTTACTGAAATTCCATAAATACTTTAAATCTTCTTAATTCCTGAAATTCCTTCAATTTTCTGAAATTCCTGAATTCAGAATATTCAGGGATTTCAGGAAATTACTGGAATTTTTAAAATTTTATGAATCCCTTATATATTTCTGAATTCTTTTGAATTTCAAAATCACTTTTATTTATCTAAAATCCTCAAACATTCTAAATCCCTGAAATTTGTAGGATTTTTTTAATTTTCTGAAATCCATGAAGATTCTAAATTCGGAAAATGTTCTAAGATCCCTGAATTCATAGTATTCAGGGATTTCTAAAAATTACTAAAATTTTATAATTCCTAACATATTTTTTAATTCTTTTGAATTTCGGAATCACTTTTATTTATCTAAAATCCTTAAATGTTTTGAATTATTAAAATTTCTAAAATTCTCTAAATTCCTTGAATTTCCTGAAATTATAAAATATTCTGAATTCCCTAAATTTCTAGAATATTTTTGATTCCACAAAAACTTTGAAAATTCGGCTTTCTTTAAATTCCTTAAATACTCTGAGTCTTCTTGATTCCTGAAATTCCTCAATTGAAAATATTAAACGAATTCAGAAAATTGCTGCAATTTTTTAAATTTTATAAATTCTTGGAAGACTTTTTAATTCTTTCAAAAACCATAATTACTTCCATTTATTTGACTGCATCTGACCATTTGTGAAATAAAAAGGTTCTGAATTTAAAGTTGTGAAAAATTTTAAGTATGAAATTTGCAATTAAAATTTACAACTTTTAAAGCGTGAAAATAAAAATCTTAATTTCTTTCTTCAAAATAAGAGTTTTATATTTAAAGCAATAAAAATTTGTTTGGATTTAAATGAAAACATTAAAAATTGTACACCCATAATAAAAACTTTAGGGGTAAATATTTTTAATTATATTATGAATCTCAAAAATTAAAAACATAAATTTTGAATCTACAAAACTGAAAATTAACGCTTTAAATTCACGACACAATAACAAAATTGAAAATTACTTATCCATTTTGATAGAACTATCTCACTACAAAATAACTTTAAATTAAAATTATGCACAATTGAAAAGTACCTTAAAAAATATTAAAAACTAAATATTTTTAAAACTCCTTTCCAAAATACTTATAAGTAATTATATCAAAAACAAAATTTTAAAAAAGCTTTAAATTCTGCCCTTTGCTATATTGATTACCAACTCTTTAAAACTTAAAATCCAGTTTCCACAATAAATTTTCATTCAATTATAAACGTGGCTATTCAGATAAAGGACTCATTTTGAAATCAAAGAGGCGAAAAAGCGGTCTTTAAAAGAAAAAAAGGGTGGAGTAAAAAATGCCAAATAAATAAAGAGAGAATTTAGATTCACTTCTCTGACTTTCGGGAAAACTCACATTAAATTTAGAACTTGTGGATAATAAATAATAAAACTATATTGAAATTTCGCGTTGACGTAAGTAGGTGAAACCTTAGGTTAAAAGGGTGGTTC
>JAUELO010155535.1:0-16877 GCA_032357855.1 Amphibolips quercusostensackenii | reverse complement strand
TTGGCACAGATGTCAGTAACGGTAGGACCAACATAAAAATAAAAGAGTTTGCCCGAATCGGTTAGCCCGCGAAGTTTGAATTAGAAATTCACCTTAGTTTTTGCCCACAGTAGTAAATCAGATTTTATTAGCGTTTATCATAATCGCAAGCACTCTTTAAAATATTAAAGTTATTTCAGGTCACGTAAAGCTTTTTAATTAATCTAGAAAAATGCATAGCTAATATTGAATATTTAGAAATATGTACAAGTAATTCAAAAAAATTGTAAAAAGTTAAGTGTTTGATCAATATTTTACTACTATTTAACACAGATTTTCATACGTTTTAATTTTCAAGGATGGCATAGTTCTCTTGTTACATTTTTTATATTATTTTAATATTCTCTATACGGATGAGTAGCGAGGTAAAAAATTGACAAGCAATCCGTAACCTACGTTATGCATGGTCACTTACTAGTTTTTTTCCACGGTCGGACTCCCAAAAGTGCTCCATGTTCATCTACACATTCCACTATTCTAAGACCTCCGCCTAAATCAACAAGACGGACTAAAAAATTAATATTTTGAAAATCTGTGCGAGCAGGACAACTGTTGTTTGGATATTTAGTTTGGACTATACTTCGATGATCATCTAGCCAGATCTCAATATTCTGACCCTTATGCTTGACGAACCCGTTTGACGGGCGTTCAAGATCAACGACTTTGCGATAATTAGCATTCACTCGAAATAGCCCCTTAACAACCCCGCCCTGGCGCGTGGTCAGGCGACCCCGCGGGCGTCCGCCCCCGTGCCGGACCCTCGTTTGCTGTCCACTAGATCCTGAACTTGATTCTAGGTTAGCAGTAGCATTTAATTCTGTAAACAAAATTGTATTAGGAAAATATCAAATAACAATCTCAAATTGAACACTTAATAATTCTGAGCTGAAGCAAGTAATATAAAACGAATCGATACCTCCATGTTTTAAAAATGCTATCTTGGAGCCTACGTCTAAAATGACTACTCTGCTTTTAGTGTTACCCCCTTGTTTTTTTTACACATTCGCAGCAAATGGTAGACGGAGTAAATAATTCATACTATCTGGTTCAGTATATCGCATATTCAAAATTATTTGCAACAAATTTAAAATCTTTTGAATTCACATTTGATTCTTTTGAATTTTTTTTTAGTTCTCTTAATTCTATATAATATTTTGTATTCTTGAACATGCTTCAAGTACATTTAAACCTTTTTTCAAGCCTTTTGCATTTTTATGATTTTTTTTATCCTGGGAAGTTCTCGAGTTCCAAGTACTTTAAAATAATGCGAAGATTTCAAAATTATTTAGAAGAATTCAGAAATTTCAGAGAATTCCAGAAATTTTCTGAATTCAGGAAATACAAAGAATTTAAAGGAATTCTAAATATGCAACGATTTCTGGAAATTTACGAAATTCTTCAAGAAATTCATAGGATTCAAGGAATTTCTGAATATTCGAGGAACTTCCAAAATTTAGGGAATTGCAGAATACTCAAGGAATTCTAGAAATTACCAGAATACATAGAATTGAAGAAATTCAGAGATTTCAGTAAATTGAGGGAATTTATCGTGTTGAGGGAATTTAACAATTTCAGGGAATTCAGAAGATTCTTAGAATTTAAGTAATTCAAATAATTTAGATAATTAAGATAATGTTATGAATTTATTAAATTCAGAGCATTCAAAAAATGTAAGGATTTCATTGAATTAAGACAATTCAGATAATTCAAGGAATACGTTGAACTGGAGTAATTTAAAGATTAGCGAAACTTTGAGAGCTTTCAGAGCAGTTAGATAATCGGGTGAATTCAGAAAAATTATAGATCTTAGGGCATTTATGGAAATTAGGGAATCTATTGAAATTGAAAATTTCAGATAATCTACGGACTCAAAGATTTTCAGAATTTTAAGAAATTTAGAGAAATCAACAATTTAAGAGAATTCGAGGAATGCAGTAATTTTTAGGAATTGGGAGATTTCAGGATATTCAAGAACTTGAGAAAATTTAGGGCTTTATGAAGTTTGAAGATTTTCTGTGATTTTAGAAAATTTAGGCAATTTCGTAAATTAAGAAAATTTAAAAAATGTAGTAAATTCAGGCTGATTATGAATTTAAACGCATTTATGGAAATTATCAAATTTAAGGATATTTAGAGAATTCAAGAAATTAAAGATATTCAGAATATTTAATGAAGTTATGAAATTCAAAATATTCAAGGACTTCAGGAAATTTAGAGAAATCGAGGATTTTAAAGAATTTAAAGGTGTAAGAAAATTAAAGTTAATAAAGGAATGTGGGAAAATGGCAATTTTAACAAAATTTGAAGAATGTAGAAAATCTACAATATTTGAGAAATTCTGGGCATTTTAAAAGAAAAATTTTGTTTGGAGAATTCAATGATTCGAAGATTTTCAAAAATTCAGGAAGTTCAGAGAAATCGAAAATTTTAGAAATTAGAGAAATCAAGGATTTGAGAGAATTTTAGAATTTTAAAGATTCCTAGGTATTAAAGGAATCTAGAAAAATCAAAATTTTCAAGGAATTTGAGTATTTCGAAAAACTTGAAGTATTTCAGGGCATTCAGAGAATTTCTACAATTTTAGAGCGTTTTGAGAATGCAGAGACATTTAGAGACATTTAGAGATATTACGAGATTTTAGAGCCTTCAGGGAATCCCAATGATTCATGAAATTGAAAAAATGTAAAAAAAATTTAGAAACGAAATTTAGAAAACTCAAGAATTTCAGGGAATTTTAAGAACTTTGGCGACATTAGAGCATTTCGGAAATTTAAGGACATCAAAAGATTCAAAAAATACAACAAATTGCTGAAATTTGAAGAGCGCAGAAAAATTTAGGTAATTATAGAACTTTAAGCAGTTTAGAGAATCCATCACTTATTGATGAATTTAAGCGATTTCATTCCAGGAAATGAAAAGAAGAAATGAGAATTTTTATGGAATTATAAGAAACAGGAAATTAAAAGAAATCGATGATTTCAGAAAATTAAAAAAAATCAAGAATTTAAGAGAATTAAAGGATTTCAGAAAATTTAAGTTAAATAACAAATATAGGGAAATCAGGACTCTTAAGAAATTCAAGTATTTCAAAAAACTCAGAGCATATTACTGAATTGAGAGAATTCCTGTAATTCCAGAGCAGTAAGAGAATTCAGAGGCATTAAAGTCATTGAGGGATTTCAGAGCCTTCAAGGAATTTTTTTAATTTAGAAAACTTCAGCGACCCGAAAGAATTAAAAAAATTTAAGGACTTCAGAAGATTGTAGACATACAACAAATTAATAAAATTTAAAAAGCGCAGAGAATTCAGGAAATAGAAGGACTTTAAGCAGTTTAAAGAATTCATTATATATTGAGAAATTAAAAGGATTCTATTTGAGGAAATTAGAAGAGAAAACAGGAGTTTTCAAGAAATTCAAGAAACTTAGAAAATTCAGAATATTCTAAAAATTCAGGGCATTTATTAGTAAAAAAAATGTAGAGAATTTCAGGATTCAGATCTTTTTTTAAATTGAGAAAGATTAGAGAAATCGATGATTTCAGTAAATTCAGAGAAGTCAAAGATTTGAGCGAATTTTAAGATTTTAGAGACTTAAAGTTATTAAAGAAATGTAGGGAAATTAGAACATTTAGGGAATTCAAGTGTTTCAGAAAACTCAGATTATTTTAGTGAATTTAGAGAATTTTCGCAATTTTAGGTCATTTAGATAATTCAGAGGCATTTAGAAACGACTAAAAACATTTAGCATTTCAGAGGCTTTAAAAAATTCTGATGATTTAGGAATTTGAAAAAACCAGGAACTTTAAGCAGCTTAGAAAATCCATAAATTATTGAGAAATTTATAGTATTTCATTCAAGGAAATAAAAAAAGGAAATAAGAATTTTTGAGGAATTTTGAGAATTTCAAATATTCTACAAATTTACGGCATTTATTGATTTCAAGGATCAAGGATCAAGGATTTGGAAATTTCTTAGAATCAGGAAGTTAAGAGAAATCAATGATTTCAGGAAATTTATAGAAATCAAGAATTTTAGAGAATTCAAGTATTTTAGAGAATTCAGGTTAATAAAGGAATGTAGGAAAATCAGAATTTTAATAAACTCAAGTACTCCAGAAAACTTAGAGTAATCTAGGAAATTTTAGAAACGAAATTCAGGATGTTTAAAAATTTCAGGAAATTTAGAAAATTTCAGCGACTTTAGAGCATTTAGAAAATTCCAGGACATCAGAAAATTGCAGACATACTACGAATTGACGGAATTCAAGAAGCGCAGGAAATTTAGGAAACTAAAGGACTTTAAGCTGTTTATAGAATTTATAAATTATTAAGAAACTCAAAAGATTTCATTTGAGAAAATTAGGAGAGGAAATAGGAATTTTTTAAGTACTTAGAAAATTTAGAATATACAACGAATTCACGGCATTTATTAAAAGAATTGTTATAGAGAATTCGAGGATTCAGAGATTTTTAAAAATTAAAAAAGTTGAAAGAAATCTATGATTTGTTATTAAATTTGTTATAAAATTTGTTATTAAATAAATGTGGGGAGATCAGAATTTTTAAGGAATTCAAGTATGCCGGAGAACACATAGTATTTCAGGGAATTTAGAGAATTAATGCAATTTTAAAGCATTTAGAGAATTCAGAGGCACTGAGAAACACTTAAAAACATTTAAGGATTTTCGCGCTTTAAAAGAATCCTAATGATTAAGGAAATTAAAGAAAAAACCGGAAGTTTTAGGAATGAAATTCAGGAAATTTAAAAATTTTAGGAAGTTTAGATCATTTCGGCGAGCTTAGAGCATTTAGGTAATTCAAAGACATTAGAAAATTAAAGACAGAACAAATTAATAGAAATTTAAAAGCGCAGGGAATTTAGAAAATTGAAGGAACTTAAACTGTTCATAGAATTTATAAATTATTGAGAAATTCAAAGTATTTCATTCAAGGAAATTAGGAGAGGAAATAAGAATTTCCAAGAAATTTAGAGAATTTAGAATATTCTAGGAATTCAGGGGGTTTATTAACAAAAAAAAAAAATTTTAAAGGAGAGGTTTCGAGGAATCGAGGATTCAGAAATTTATAAAAACCACAAAGTTAAGGGAAATCGATGATTTTAGGAAATTCAGAGAAATCAAGAACTTTAGAGAATTTGAGGATTTTAGAGAATTCAAGTTAATGAAGGAATATAGGGAAAAGAAAAATTTTCAAGGAATTCAAGTATTTCATAAAATTTTAAGTATTTCAGAAAATCAAGAGAATTTCGACAATTTAAGAGCATTCAGAGAATTCAGAGACATTCAGAGACATTTAAAGACATTGAGGGATTTCGGAGCCTTTCGAGTATGCTAATAATTCAGGAAATTAAAGAAATCTAGGAAATTTTAAGAATAAAATTCAGGCCAATCAAGAATGTTTAGAAATTTAAAGAATTTTAGAGACTTCAGATCGATTGGGGAATTCAAAGACTTTAAAGAATTGAAGACATACAACAAATTAATGTTATTTAAGGGAAAGCAGAGAATTAAGGAAATGTAAGGACATTAAGCAGTTTACAGAATTTATAATTTATTTAAAAATTAAAAGGATTTGATTCTTGGAAATTAAGAAAGGAAAGGAAAATCGTCAAGACGTTCAAGACATTTGGATATTATAGAATATTGTAGAAATTCAGGGGATTCATTGAAAAAAATGTCAAAGAATTTGATAAGTCAAAAATTTTTGAAAATTTAGGAAGTTCAGAGAAATTGATCATTTCAGGAAATTTAGAGAAAACAAAATTTTGAGCGAATTTAAGGATTTTAGGGAATTTAAGTTATTGATGGAATGTAGGGAAATCAGAATTTTTAAGGAATGCATGTATTTCAGAAAACTTTCATTCAAGGAACTTAGGAGAGGAAATAAGAGTTTTTAAGGAATTTAGAGAATTTAGAATATTCTAAGAATGCAGGGCATTTATTAAAATTATTTTCAGAGAATTCGAGGATTCAGAGATTTTTAAAAATTTTAAAAGATCAAAGAAATCGATAGTTTCACCAAATAGAAAGGAATCAAAGTTTTAAGAGAATATAAGAGTTTTAGAGAATTCAACCTATTAAAGGAATGCAGGTAAATCAGAATTTTCAAGGAATTCAAGTATTATAGAAAACTGAAAGTACTTCAGAAAATTAAGAAAATTTCTGAAATTATAGATCGTTTAGAGAATTTAGAAATATTTAATGACATTCAGAGACATTTAGGAATTTCAGAGCCTTTAGGGAATGCTAATTATTTAGGAAATTAGAGAAATCCAGGAATTTTTAGGAATGACATTCAGGACATTCAAGAATTTCAGGAAATTTCAAGAATTATCAGGCTTTAGAGCATTAAGGCAATTTAAGAACTTTAAAAAATTAAAAACATACAATAAATTTTTGGACTTCAAGGACCGCAGAGAATTTAGGAAATTGAAGAACTTTAATCAGTTAAACGAATTAATAAATTATTGATAGATTCAAACGATATAATTCGAGAAAATTAGAAGAAGAAATGAGAAATTTCAAAGAATTTAGAGATTTTAGAATATTCTAAGAATTCAGGACATTTATTTTAAACAAGATTGTTAGAGAATCCGAGGATCCCTTGATTTTTAAAAATTCAGAAAGTTCAGGAAAATCGATGATTTCACAAAATTTAAAGGAATCGAGGTTTTGAGAGACTTAAGGATTTTAGAGAATTTCAGTTATTGAAGAGAAGCAGAAAAATCAGAATTTTTAAGAAATTCATGTATTTCAGGAAACTTTCATTCCAAGAAAATAAGTAGACGAAAAGATAATTTTCAAGGAATTTCGAGAATTCAGAATATTCAAAGAATACAGGGCACTAATTAAAAAAAATTTCAGGGAATTTGAAAATTTCGCGATTATTTAAAATTCAGAAAGTTCAAAAAAATCGATGATTTCACGCAATTTTTGATCGTTTAGAGGATTTAGAAATATTCAGTAACATTAAGAGATATTGAGGAATCTTAAAGCTTTTAAGGAATCCTAATAATTCAGGATATTAGAGAAATCCAGAAAATTTTAGGAATGAAATTCAGGACACTTAAGAATTTCAGGGAATTTGAAGAATTTCAGCGGCCTTGTAGCATTTTGGTACTTTAAGGACTTCAGAAAATTTGAGACATACAACAAATCGATAAAATTTAAGGAGCGCTGACAATTAAGTAAATTAAAAGACTTTAAGCAGTTTAGGAAATTGATAAATTGTTGATAAATTCAAAAGATTTCATTTAAGGAAATACGAAGAAGAAATAAGAATTTGCGAGGAATTTAAAGAATTTAGAATATTCTAGAAATTCAGGCCATTTATTTTTTAAAAAGTTGTTAGAGAATTCGAGGATTGAGAGATTTAAAAAAATTTAGGAAGTTCAGAGAAATCAATGATTTCAGGAAATTTAGAGGAATCAAGGATTTGAGAGAATTTAGGGATTTTAAAGAATTTAAGTGATTCAAGGGATGTAGGGAAATCAGAATTTTCAAGGAATTTAAGTATTTCAGAAAACTTGGAGTATTTCGGGAAATTTAGAAAATTTCTGCAATCTTAGAGCCTTTCGAGAATTCAGAGACATTCAGAGACATTTATGGACATTAATGGACTTTATAGCCTTCAGGGAATCCTAATAGTTCAGGAGATTGAAGGAATCCAGGAAATTTTAGGAATTAAATTTAGGACATTCAAGAATTTCAGGAAATTCTGAGAATTTCAGCGAACTTAGAGCATTTAGAGAATTCAAGGACATCAGAAAATTAAAGACATACAACAAATTGATGGACTTTGAGAAGCGAAGGAAATTCAGGAAATTAAAGGACTTTTGAGCTGCTTAGAAAATTTATAAATTATTGAGCAATGCGCAGGATTTCATGTAACAAAATTAGGAGAGGAAATCAGAATTTTCAAGGAATTCAGAAAATTAAGAATATTCTAGGAATTTAGAGCATTTATTTATTTTTTTTCAGAGAATTTGAAGATTCAGAGATTTTTTCAAATTAAGGAAATTTCAGGAAATTGAGAGAAATCAAGTATTTAAGAGAATTCAAAGATTTCATAGAATTCAAGTTTTTGAAGGAATATAGAAAAATCAGAAGTTTTATAGAATTCAAGTATTTCAGGAATTTTGGATTATTTTAGGTAATTTAGAGAATTTATGCAATTTCATTTTATCTAGAAAATTCAGAGAAATTGAGAAACACCTAGAAACATTCAGAGATTTCAGTACCTTTCGAGAATTCTAATGATTCAGGAAATTGAAAAAAAACGTGAGAAATGAATTTAAGGAAATTCAAGAATTTTAGGGAATTTAGAGAATTTCGGCGACTTTAGAGAATTGAGGGAATTCAGGGACATCAGACAATTCAAGATGTACAAGAAATTAATGAAATTCAAGGAGCACAGAGAAATTAGTAAATTTAAGGACTTTAGGCAGTTTAGAGAATTCATAAATTATTGATAAAATCAAAGTATTTTATTCAAGAAAATTAGAAAAGAAAATGAAAAAAAAATTGGGAGAATTTAAGGATTCAGAAATTTATAAAATTCAGGAAATTTAGAGAAATGAATGATTTCAGGAAATTCAGAGCAGTAAAAAATTTTAGAGAATTTAAGGGTTTTAGAGAATTCAAGTTGATGAAGGAATGGAGAGATTTCAGAATTTTCAAAGAATTCAAGTGTTTCACAAAATTTAGAGTATTTCAGGGAATTTAGAGAATTTCTGCAATTTGAGACCATTTAGAGAATTCAGAGATATTCAGAAACATTTAGAAGCATCAAAGGATTTTAGAGCCTTAAGAGAATTCTAATAATTCAGGTAATTAAAGAAATACATAAAAGTTTAGTAATAAAATTTAGGAAATTTTAGAATTTCAAGCAATTTTAGCGACTTAAGAAAAATTGAGGAATTCAAGGAATACAAAAAATTGAAGGAACCAAAAGAGTCAAGAGGATTCCGAAATCATTGAAAAATTAAAAGGATTTCGTTTAAGCAAATTAGAAGAGTAAATCAGAATTTTTTATGAATTTAGAGAATTCAGAATATTATAAAAAATTCATGACATTTATTGAAAAAAAAATCATGAGAATTCAAGGATATAGAAATTTATAAAAATCAGGAAGTTTAGAGAAATCGATGATTTCGGGAAATTAAGATAATTAAAAAATTTTATAGAATTCAAGTTGATGAAGGAATGAAGGGATATTAGAATTACCAAGGAATTCAAGTGTTTCACAAAACGTAAGGTATTTCAGGGTATTTAGCGAATTTCTGCAATTTTAGAGCATTTGAAGAATTCAGAGAAATTCAGAAACATTTAGAAACATTTTGGGGATTTCAGAACCTTAAGAGAATCCTAATATTTCAGGTAATTAAAGAAATCCATGGAATTTCAGAAATGAAATTCAGGAAATTTAAGAATTTCAGGGAATTTTAGCGACTTAAAAACAATTGGGGAATTCAATAAATACAAAAAATTGAAGGACCTAAGGCAGTCTAGAGGATTTTGAAATTATTGAAAAATCAAGAGGATTTTGTTTATGCAAATTAGAAGAGTAAATGAGAATTTTTAAGGAATTTAGAGAATTCAGAATATTATAAAAAATTCATGACATTTATTAAAAAAAATTATAAGAATTCAAGGATTCAGAAATTTATGAATATTAGTAAGTTTAGAGAAATCGATGATTGTAAGAAATAAAGATAATTAAAGAATTTCAGAGAATTCAAGTTGATAAAGGAATGAAGGAATATTAGAATTTCCAAGGAATTTAAATGTTTCACAAAACTTAAGGTATTTCAGGGAATTAAGCGAATTTCCGCAATTTTAGAGCATTTATAGAATTCAGAGACATTTAGAAACATTTAGAAATATTTAGGAATTTCGGAGCCTCAAGAGTATCCTAATAATTCAGGTAATTAAAGAAATCCATGGAATTTCAGAAATGAAATTCAGGAAGTTTAAGAATTTCAGGGAATTTTAGCGACTCAAGAACAACTGAGGAATTCAAGAAATACAAAAAATTGAAGGACCTAAAGGAGTCCAGAGGATTCCGAAATTATTGAAAAATCAAAAGGATTTTGTTTAAGCAAATTAGAAGAGTAAATGAGAAATTCCAAGGAATGTAGAAAATTTAGAATATTCCAAAAAATTCATGACATTTAATAAAAAAAATTATGAGAATTCAAGAATTCAGAAATTTATGAATATCAGGAAGTTCAGAGAAATCGATGATTCCTAGAAATTAAAACAATTCGAGAATTTTAGAGAATTCAAGTTAATAAAGGAATAAAGGGATATTGAAATTTCCAAGGAATTCAATTGCTTTACAAAACTTAAGGTATTTCAGGGAATTTAGCGAATTTCTGCAATTTAAGAGCATTTAAAGAATTCAGAAACATTCAGAAACATTAAGAAACATTTACAGATTTGAAAGCATTAAGAGAATCCTAATAATTCAAAAAATTAAAGAAATGCATGAAATATTAGAAATGAAATTTAGGAAATTTGAGATTTTCAGGCAATTTTAGCGACTTAAGAACAATTGGGGAATTCAAGGAATACAAAAAATTAAAGGACCTAAAGGAGTCTAGAGGATTTTGAAATTATAGAAAAATCAGAAGGGATTCGTTTAAGCAAATTAGATGAGTGAATGAGAATTTCCAAGGAATTTAAAGAATTTAGAATTTTCTAAAAAATTCATGACATTTATTAAAAAAAAAAATTATGAGAATTCAAGGATTCAAAAAATTTATGAAAATCAGGAAGTTTAGAGAAATCGATGATTTTGGGAAACCAAGATAATTTAAGAATTTTAGAGAATTCAAGTTGATGAAGGAATGAAGGGATATTAGAATTTCCTAGGAATTCAAGTGTTTCACAAAACTTAACGTATTTTAGGGAATTTAGCAAATTTCTGCAATTTTAGAGCAATTAAAGAATTAAGAGACATTTGAGATTGATGATAAGTTAAAACATTAAGAAACATTTAGATATTTCAAAGCCTCAAGAAAATCCTAATAATTCAAACAATTAAAGAAATGCATGAAATTTTAGGAATGAAATTCAGGAAATTTGAGATTATCAGGCAATTTTAGCGACTTGAGAACAATTGGGGAATTCGGGAAATACAAAAAATTAAGGGACCTAAAGGAATCTAGTGGATTCCGAAATTATTAAAAAATCAAAAGGATTTTGTTTATGAAAATTGGAAGAGTAAATGAGAATTTTTAAGGAATTGAGAGAATTTAGAATATTCTAAAAAATTCATGACATTTATTGAAAGAAAAATTATGAGAATTCATGGATTCAGAAATTCATGAAAATCAGAAAGTTTAGAGAAATCGATAATTTTGGGAAATTTGGATAATTTAAAAATTTTATAGAATTCAAGTTGATGAAGGAATGAAGGGATATTAGAATTTCCAAGGAATTCAAGTGTTTCACAAAACGTAAGGTATTTCAGGGAATTTAGCGAATTTCTGCAATTTTAGAGCATTTGAAGAATTCAGAGACATTCAGAAACATTTAGAAACATTTAGGGATTTCAGAACCTCAAGAGAATCCTAATAATTCAGGTAATTAAAGAAATCAATGGAATTTCAGGAATGAGATTCAGGAAATTTAAGAATTGTAGGGAATTTGAGCGACTCAAGAACAATTGGGGAATTCAAGAAATACAAAAAATTGAAGGACCTGAAGGAGTCTAGAGGATTCCGAAATTATTAAAAAATCAAAAGGATTTCGTTTAAGATTCTTAGAGAAATCGATGATTTCAGGAAAATTAAGATAATTTAAGAATTTCAGAGAAATCAAGTTGATGAAGAAATAAAGGGATATAAGAATTGCCAAGGAATTCAAGTGTTTCACAAAACTTAGAGTATTTCAGGGAATTAAGAGAATTTCTGCGATTTTAGAGTATTTAGAGAAATTTTAGCGACTTAAGAACAATTGGGGAATTCAAGGAATACAATAAATTGAATAATCTTAAGAAATCTAGAGAATTCATAAATTGTTGAGAAATGCAAAGGATTTCGTTTAAGAAAATTAGAAGACCTGAAAGAAATTCAGTACAATTTTAAACAATTTTAATAACAATACACTAAACTGGGAAATATTAATTACTTAACCTGAGGGACTAACTTATATGCAGAGTAGTCTACAAAAAAAGTATGTAAAATCAAACTGTGTTATTTGTACAATTTTAAGCGCAGAATTTTTAAAAACTGAATGTGTAAACACGCGTGTGTAAACGAAAAAGATTTTATCAATCTACCTGACAATCATGAGCCGAACTTAACTACACGTACAAGTACACACACGCGTCGCGCGTTTGTTCTTTATTAACAAAAAAAAGTAATAGACTATTTCATAATTTTCACATCGACTTTATCAATTCTTTCTTCAAATTTAAAGATTATTTACAGAAATTTAATAATATCCGATAAATTTTTCTCGTATCCAAGACCTAGATACTGAATCGCGACAATCGTGACTTTGTTAAGGACTTTGTTTTCCGTGTAAAGAAATCAAACTTAAATAGTCTCAATTCTAAAAAGTTATAAAATTCTGAAATTAAACAAATATGTCATAATAAGAAAATTTCAATAAAAGCGGCTAAAAAGACCTATCAGAAGTTTTGAAGTTAGAAAATAAATACTAAACAATTCTTATTTCGGTGCAGTCAAAATTAAGCAATTTAAAGTTTTTATCGTTTGAAATTAAATAATCAATCAACAAAAGGCTGAGGAGTTGAATAATAATTCTTAAGTATCGAAAATTTAAAAGACACTCAATAAAAAAAATTAACCTTTTAAAATTCCTAAAAATAAAAATCTTTAATGTTTAATAAATCGTAAGTCAACGTGCTTTTGAGTATAACATATGGTAACTTAACGGGGTTCAATAAGTGCGTATTCTGAATGATAGCTTAGCCTTTGAATATTTTTAATTAATTAATTAATTATGTAATATTTTATATTCACATTCAGATTGTTATTATATTAAGTATACTTACCACAAAAATGTGAAAAAACCACAATGGAAATAAGCAGAGTGCTGATAAGTATCTTCATACTTTGAGGCAGATTTTGTAAACGATGACTGACAAATATGGAACATATTTACAGCTTCATGTACTTATCACTATCGGTTATTATCACCCGCGAAAGCTACAAAATTATGAAAAGTTTCTATGTGTGGTAAGTGAGCGGAAGAAATATAACGATATTCTTTAAGCTGTCCTTTCACTGAGAAAATAAACAGTTTCATATCTGAAGTGAAGTAAGATATAATTTTTTTAATCAAAATAATGCAAGGTCTAGCCAACATTTCGGAATTGTTTTTTTAAAATATTTTTTAAAAATTTAAAAAATTTTTTTGATTTAGTGATTTACAAAAGGTTCTAGTATTATAAAAATAATTTTAAAAAAATTTGTTTATCTTTTTTTAGGTGAACAACTTTTGTCTATTAATTTTTTTCTTATCTTGTGTCGCTTCTCTACAATAAAAAAATTCAAGGTTCTTTTTTACTATTAAAATAAAGACTGCGCATCCCATCAGAAAGTAATTAACAAAAAATTTGTGGATCTTTTCCGGGTGCAAAAGTTTTGTCTATTTATCTTTTTTCATAACTTGTGTCGTTTGTCTAAAAATTCACTTTCTTTATTTTTAATTTTATTGTTCACGATTAAAACAAAAACAAGGCGTTCCATTAAAAAATGATTGATAAAAAATCGATCAATCTTCTTTGGGTGAAAAATTTCTAGTTGCCTCTTTTTGTACCTTGCGTTGTTTTTCAAAAAATCTAATTTTTTTCTAATGTTATTTCTCACAATTAAAACAAAAATTACTGATGCTATCAAAAAATAAATGAAAACAAATCTATAGCTCTTTTTGAGATAAACAACTTGTGTCTATTTTTTGTGGTCTTTTTCAGGTGCACAATTTTTTTTTCATCTTTTGTGGTATCTTGTACAGTTTAACCGCAAAATAAAAATTTTTATTACATTCTTATCAGAAGAGATATTAGATTTGTGTAAAATTTACTCCTTCCTCCTTCCTTCTGTTGTGAAATTTGAAAAAATTAATCTACTAGATTAGCATTTAAAACACTTTTTTATTTTTAGAAAATAAAGGTAAAATTCGTTAGACAGATAATTTGGACATGAATTTAAAAAGTTAAAGCATTTCTAAAATTTTTTAGACCAGGATTTATACCGGAGTTATAGCATTTACAATATTCAAAAAAACAAGCGAAAATAAACATTTTAAGCCAAACAACGCGCGATATGTAAAAATGTCATAGAAAGACAAACGTTGCATTTTTAACACTCTGCAAGATTATTGCAACAATTTTTTGAATTTTCTTAAAAAATCTAAAATTTAAATTTTTACTCTACAAAAAATAATGAAAAATCAAAAATTCTATTTTGCGGTCAAACTATACAAGATACGAAAGAAGATGATTTTATAAAAATGGTGTATGCGAAGAAGATCTACAAATTTTTTTAAAATTACTTTTTGATTGGAAACACAGTTTTCGTTTTATTTGAAAAAAATATCTGTAGAATGAAAAAAAAAATTCTCAGGCGAACGACACAAGCACCAAAAAAAGCTAGATAAAAGTGTTTTGCCCAAAAAAGAGAAATACATTTCTCACCGACCATTTTTTGATTGGATGCGTGGTTTTGGTTCTAATCGTAAAAATCACATTCAAAATGGAAAACAAATTTTTTTTGAAAAAACGATGCAAGGTACAAAAATTTTTTTTTTTAATTTTTACGCCCAGAATATATCTGGTAATTTGTTAAAAATAATTTCTGAGAAAACGCTTATTTTTTTATAGTATTTTCAGTAAGTTAAACTAAAACTGTTGCTTCAGGAATTGATTTTTTTTTAATAGTCTAATAAATATAATAGTATATAATAGTTAAATAGTAATATAATAGTTAAATAAAAATAGTTGCTTAACAAAATTGACTTCAGTTAAGAATACTCAAAGAACATACTAGAAACCAATCCAATCTGTCAACTATTCATAGACAATAATTTTAAATTATTCAAATACAATATAAAAAATTAACGCGTTGTTTGTACCATAAATAACATTAAAAATTTCGATAAAAAACATTAAAGTCTATTCAAGACCCATCTAATATGATCAGCTTAAATTATTTTTTTGTTTTGGAAAGTTTCTGGGCAAAAAATAATTTTTTTACGATACATTAAAACTTTATATCTCTGCATGCATTTATCACCGGAAGTTCGACGCTCGTGTTGCAATTTATGTATCGTAACTGATTGTGAGTAATTCTTGTTTAAAAGACTACATGAAAATCGCAGTTGTGAATAACAATTCTAAAACACAACGGCTCGTTGGTCTAGGGGTATGATTCTCGCTTTGGGTGCGAGAGGTCCCGGGTTCAAATCCCGGACGAGCCCACCTTTTTTATTGAAAACAGTAAAAACATTTTTTTTTAATTTTGCTAATATCCTCTTATGATTTGTTATCACATTTTTATCCTAACAAATAATGATTGAAAAAATAATGTTTAAAGAAAAAAGATCTACAAATTCGTATTTAACCATTTTTTCAAGTAAGTTTATTTTTTGTTTTAATCGTAGAAAGTAACATTCAAAAATAAAGAAATGAAATTTTTTGGTGAACGACACAAGATTCAAAAAAATGATCTGATAAAAGTTGTTTACCCAAGAATGATAAAAAATTTGTTTAAAATTATTTCTGATAGGCCGCATAGTTTTTATCGTAACATCAAAAATAAACAAACGAAAAGGTGAAATCTGCGGATAGCAGACGACAGAATTTAAACTGCCAGAACCGTTCGCAATTTTATTTTTTTACTCACAATTCTGACACCATTAAAGCATTCTTGTGCGTCACGTTGTATCCGAAGACCCATAAATTAATAATGGTGAACCTAAACTTTGCAAAATACGTCGCGTAATAGAGAAAAACTCCAAGTAAATTGACATGTCCTGTGTGTTTAAGGACCGCACGGCATCGGAGCGCCCTTCCTTATCGACCGCGAGTCCAGATTTCCAGTCTCAGCCAGGGACTGAGAGCGAATCCCGAGTGAGCTTAAAGTAGCCCCAAAAGTCCGCTGTCTGAGAGACGTACTCTGTAGTAGAACTGTAGCTTGAAAGATGCGTCACCTATTTCCTCCCCGGTCGGAGTGCTCCCTCCACAAACAATTCCGGGAAAGATCCAAGCAGGGACGTGGGTACCTGAAACGAATCCCGAGAAGAGCAAGTTTGCAGTGAACAAACTCTGCCCCCACTCTGCAAGGATTTGATTCACAGGAGATGGAAACCTAGAAAGAACGAACAGTTCTGCTTTCTAAAGGTTCCAATCTTCTAGGGAGCTAAATTCTGGGATCCAAAGCCCCAATCGATCCTCAAGGGATCGATCTCTTACTGAGTCACCATCTGCCGGTACGGATGCCTCTTTCGGAAAACAATCTTCACTGGTTGGCGCCACATACAATATTTTTTAGAATCGTGCTAAATAGTGACAATTTAAAAATTTTTCTAATTTTGGTGTTGACTGATGTATAATGATTTCTTCTTGACAAATGCATTTTTTTTTCATAAATCATCATAAACAATGAAGCAAAATGGAATATGTTTGAATAATTTTTTAATTGATGATTCGTTTTTTGCCGCTAAAAATTATTACAATTGGTCTAGTAGAATATTTATTGATATCAATTAATTAATTTGACGTTATTTAAACAAATGGAATTTGTCTGAATAATTTCTGTTTTATAAATGCTTGCTTTTATTAAA
>JAUELO010155091.1:0-27833 GCA_032357855.1 Amphibolips quercusostensackenii | reverse complement strand
ATTTTCTATAGATAAAGTTAAATCTAAAAAATTGATTTTATTTTCATTTGATAATTCAATGGTGAATTTTAGTTTTTTATCAGCTGCGTTAAATTGATTAAAAATATCATTAACTTTGTTTTTTAGAAGGCAAATTAAGGTATCATCAATGTATCTAAAATAGAATACAATATGATAACTCAATTTTTTAAAAATTTTTTTCTCTATATATTCCATAACCATATTTGCAGCCGCTGCTGAAATGGGTGAACCCATTGGAAGACCAAAAGTTTGTTTATAAAATTAATCATTAAATTTAGAGTATGAAGATTGTAAGCATAAACTGAGAGCTTCATTAAAGTCTTTTTTTCCATGAAAGTATGTTCTTTTAGTTCTTGCCATCTTTTGTTTATTGTTTCTGAAATTAATTTCAAAGCTAAATTTGTGTATACATAGAATTGAAAATTCGCAAAATTTTTTCAGGATTATAGACAGCATAGCAACCATCAAGAAAAGCATCTGTTTAGATTTTATTTACAAATTTAATGTTTCTTCTAAAAAAAGGAAAAATTCTTTTTTCTCTTGAAGTCTTTGGCTTTAACCAAGTGTAAGATATATCAAGACAAAAAGATACGATTTAGCAGATGATCTTGTCAAAGTCTTGAACTTTAAATCTTGCTAATTTTTAAAATTTGCAAATCTGATGAAAAATAGCTAATTTTTTTCAAAAAGAAAGCCATTTCGCATTAGTCAAAGATATAACTCCAAAATAAACAAGTGTTGCTTAAAATAACCTCGCTCTTTTTTTCGTTAATCAAAAGCCCTTAACTTTGTGATAATTTACGAATTTCGTTGAGATTTCTTAAGCATTCAGAGTGCGTTTGGCTAATCATTAAAAAAGCATTAAGATAAATAACTGAAAGAAACCCTGACATTCTGAGATAGGATACTATTAGTCTTAAAAGCTTTGCAAAACTGTAAAGTGACGTTCAAAGGCCAAAAAATACACAAGTAGATTCTTTACAGCTAAATCTTATCTCAGGTTCATAACCGTCCTATTTGAAATGTTCTACGTGAGCAGATTCTTTTGATTTTTTGAAGTTAACATTGACCATAGTTGAACCGCCCGGCTTCGCAACCAGAAAAACAGGCGAAAAAATATGTGATTACAAATTATTGTTTTAGGATTTCATGGAAGGTTATTTTGTGAACCTGACAGGTAAAATAGTCAGGTCAGAGAACATTGATTTGCATTTATAAATAAAACACCACAGCCTTCAACAGGCTAGTCTCTTATATTTGGTTAAGCGTTGTTCAATTATTTTCTGAATGCTTGGTGCCTTACCAGTAGAGGAATCGATATTGGTAGAAGCACTCTTGCAAGGAACTACATTCAAAGTTGACCCAGAATATACAAAAACTACATCTGCTTCTATTTCCACTTTTGGGAAAGTAAAGATCAGCTTCGCCGGCGCAATTATAATCAAGCCATGGTGAGAAAGGACTAGAACCATCGTGATAGAAAAAATTAAATATTTCTGACTAAAAAAATAAAGACAACCCAAAGCTCATCAAATATGAAGTTCTTTTGAGGTGTTGAAGATGGGGTCGTTAGCATATAAGATTCTCTTCATGTTTCAAAAATTAGCACATCGTCATAAAGAATAGCTTTGAGTTAGAAAATTGAATTTTTAAGGGTTAGAGCAACTATTCAGGTCAATACCTTAAAAAATGAATTTCAGTGAGGCAAAATATATTCACTGGGTAAAAGCCCACATTTAAACTTATTGACAATATGCAAAATGCTTAGGCTAGCACTATTGCATTTTGACAGATTACATTTCGTATTAAGTAAGAGGTTTTAAACGAAAACATTTTTTGGTTAGACTTAATATTTTTGCTGGGTTAGTGCCGACATTTGAGCTTATAGGCATATGCAGTATGTTTAAGTCAGTACTAATACATTTTAAAAGGTTTTATATTGTATTGAGAAAGAGGTCTTGAAAAAAAATATTCTTTGGTAAGACCAAATATTTTTACAGAGTTAGAGCCCACATTTAAGCTTATTGGCTTTTGCAAAATGTTCAGGTAAGGGCCATCACATTCGAAAAGTTTGAATCTCGTATTAGGAAAAAGGTCTGAAACAAGAACATTATTTAGTTAGATCAAATATTTCTATTGAGCTAAAGCTCAAAATTAAGAACGATATTTTAAAAGCAGTATAGATCCTCTCAAACGACTTATCGTAAGCCTTCTTCTTTCTTTTCTTTGCAATATTTAGGTTAGAGCCCATAAATTGACTGAAGATAAAATTTCACAGGTTAGAGTTTGATAAGTGAACGATACTATCCTATGATAAATCAAAATACTTATTGACAATATTTAGATCAGAGCCAGGAATTGACTTATGCAAATATTTCACAGGGTAGACCCTGATAAATGCACGATACCATCTTATGAGGAATCAAGATGCTTATTGATAATCTTCAGGTTAGCGCCCATAATTGACTTATGCAAACATTTCACAGGTTAGATTCTTATAAATGTTACACGAAACATATTCAAACTGAAAACGAAAACAACTTTATCTTTATTCAATCAGTCTGACATCATCAAAACAGAACCATACAATCTGTGGCACCTCGCCTTTGCCATCCTTGCATCATTCACTAACTTCTTATGTTTAACAGAAAGCCTTTTACCCTTTCTGAATGTGTGTATTTGTCCTCTATTGAAGTGGAAGACGTAAAGAACAACGACGATATGCTATTTCTTTTATTTATCTTTTTCCTATTGTAACATGTATGCAACTAAAGTATTTTAAAAAACACGTCTAGTGTGACTGACACGAAAAAAAGGAATGACAAGGCTCGCGTATCGTAAAATAAAAGATACACGCGAGCCATATTTTTTTATTCAACTTTGAAAATCGTGGCTAAACTGACCCAAAGCAGGGGGACTACCACTTGATCTTGAGGAGGAGGCGCGAAATACAACTTTTAACTCATGAGGACAAATAACATATCGCATTATTAATTGCAAAATTTAAAAAATTTCATAATTCGTATTTTATAGTACAGTATTGTTTAAAATTACTATATTTTGAATTGAGTAATTATAAAATCGTTAATTGTTATTAAGTATTTGAGTTAAATATTTAAAAAATATTTTATATGGAAAAATAAAAAAAATGTAACGAATCAGTGGTAAACAAGTTTAGATTTTAAAACAATAAAATTGAACAAATCAAAATTAAGAAATCCTTGAGCTATGAAATAACTGTTTAATTATTAGCATTATTGCACCTACTCTTGTCAAAATATACAGAAACTTTTTTTTAACAAAAAAAAAATGAATCATAGAAAAGATTGTATGCAACACGTTAAGCATCAAGTGAACGCACCAAGAATCTCGAATTTATCAAAACGCATTGGTAATAATTACTTTATTTTTTTCTTGTGGAAGCTAACACTTTTGATAATCTTCTATTTCTATACAGAATAGCTGCATCTTCGGTTTTCATAAATTATTAGAAGAAATGGCATACTTTGTATAAAATCATGAAAAAAAATCTTTATTATTTTTAAATAATAAGTTTATTTACTTAGACGATTGAACATACATCATTTTTAGAAATCAAATCTACATTTCGAGGAATATACGAAGGAATCCTTGGCATGTAAAGATAATTTAGGATATATTAAGACATCCACAGAATATCTCAGAAAGATCGAAAATTTTACCCTAAAGATATCTTTTGCGATATCTCTTGAGAGACAAATGCGATATTGCGCCGATATCCTTTAATGTTCTACAATACGCTCGACATATGCATATAAGACTTGTGTAGAGCCTTTTACTGTTAAGTAAATGATTCCTTCGTAGTTGGCATTTAGATTCTGCATCAGAGTACGTGGATTGTGCGCATTGTGCACGTATGGTTCCAAAGTTGTAGTTGTATAATATTTTGTTATATTTGGCTGTTCAAAATATTGTATTACAAGTAGTGTTGGCATATGCACATTATCATAAGTACAAGATTCCTTATGCCTGAGTGAGAGAAGAAATAAAAAAAAACGCTTGTCTGGCTTCATTTCCAAAAAAGTCTGAGATTCTCGAAAAGGAGTTGCAGGTGGTTGAGCTAGCCAGAGGGGTGTAAGGCTACGATCTGGTCCAAAAGTCTCGTTTGGCATGAGCGTTAGGAGTTCCACAAGGGACTCACATCCTGGCTCCGTTGTAAAATCGACGCGAACACGAATGAATTGTGGATGATCTTCATGATTCCAAAATGGATCTACAGCTCCTTCTCGCTTTTTGGCTAAAAATAATATTTGATTAAAAAAATTAATATTTTTTAGCTAAGAATTCCTCCTTATTGGTTAAAAATTCAACTTTTTTGTTAAAAGTTAAGGTTTTTGTTGAGAATTTATATTTTCTGGTTGAAAAAGCAATTGTTTTGCAGAAAATTCGTCTTTTACGTTTGCAATTTCATCTCATCTGGTAAAAATTTTATCTTCTTCTGGGAAAAGATGCAACTATTTTGTTATGAATTCTTGTATTTCGTATCAAGTTTAGCTGTTTAGTTAAGAATTGAACTATTTATTTTAATATTCAACTAGTTGGTAGAAAAATTACCGCTTTTGTAGAAAATTTGTCTCTTTTGGTTATCTGTTTAAAACTAATCTTTTTTGGTTGCAAATTCGTATATTTGGTTGAAATTTGTCTTTTGATGAAAAACTAATCTCTCTATTTGAAAATACAACCTAATTTTTTTTAGTTTGAAAATTGACCTCTTTTATTTAAAAATAAAATAATTTTTCAAATAATTATTTAGTAAAATATTTAACTATTCGGCTTGAAAGATTACTGTGGGTATAAAATTCAACAAATTTGTACAAAATTTGTTCTTGTGAATTAAAAGTTGAATTCTTATTGCATAAGAGTCACCTTTATTGATTGGAAATAAACTTTTCGGCTAAAGATTCAGCTGTCTTAATGCAAATTGTAGATTTTTTATGCCTTTTGACGTGTAAGGAAGGAAAGTTTAAATCGACTTTTTTTTTAAATGTTCTCGTTTTTAAAACTTCGAATTCTAATTAATTTAATTTTTTAAGGTACTGCTTCAAACTTGTTACTATTTTTAATGTTTTATTTTTAAACAGTGTCTAATTTCAAAGCCGGCTGTATAAAACATGTTAAAATTAGAAATATTCAAATGCAGAATAATATATTCTACAATATTATTTTGAACTCGAAATGGACAAATTTCAATTATTTGAATTTTTTAATCAGATGACTTAAATTCAAAAGAATTTGAGTTTAATTAGTGTGTGTGTGTCGTAAGATAACAATTTTAAAATCAACTTTTCCCATCTATTTTAAAAACAATTTTGTTATCAAAAATTTTATTGTTCCTTAGTCTTTTGTATAAAAATTTAATTTGGTCATTTGTATTGTAATTTTTTACAAATAAATCCAAAACCAAAGCTTTTGTAAAAATAAAAATCAATGAAGACAAATTTGTAGATCTTTTCCAAGTGCACAATTTTTGTCATTTTTTTTTATTATCTTGCATAGTTTAACCACAAAATAGAATTTTCTTTTGATTTTTTATTATGTTTTGTGCGGTTAAAATTTGAATTTTTGATTTTTTCAAATTCCAGAAGTTGTTATGATGATCTTGTAGAGCATTTAAAAAACAAACAAATTTCTCATTCTTAATTTTTTAGGCATCGTACGCTGTTTGGCTCAAAATGTCAATTTTTCTTTGTTTTTTTTTTTAATTTAGAAAATAAGGTAACTAATAATTATATTTGAAAAAAAAGCTGTAGAGATAAATTGTTCCAATTTGTAAGTACTACAAATAACTATACATTGAATTTTTCAATTTGAAGAAAAATGGTCCCAAAAATTTTGAAAATTCTCGAACTTTTTGAATGTTTATCCATAATAGCTGGTAAAAGAAATCTTTTTTTTATTTCTTCGAAACCTTAAAAAGGTTTGCTAAAGCTCAATTCAATCTGATCATTTTCACATTCTTATCCTGATGTGATGATTATGAAAAACAATCAATGAATAATAATTGTTAATCGAAAAAAATGACAAATATGTTAAGGATCATTTTTTCGAAAGGACAAATGGATTTTCTTTAATTGTAAAAAAACTGAAATTTATAAATTATATTTTCGGAAGAATAAAACACAAGATACAAAACAAAATAGACAAAAGTTGTTCAACCAAGAAAGAGCTACACAATTTTTATCAACCATTTTTGGTTAGGACGGGTAGTTTTTTTGAATCGTTGTAAAAAAAATTTTTCAAATAAAAATTTCGATTCTTGGAAGACTGCACAAGAAACAAAACAAGAATGGACAAAAGTTGTTCTACCAAAAAAGATCTTTAAATTTGTTTTTAATTAATATTTGATAAAGCAAGTGGTTTTTGTTTTAATCTTAAAAAAATTTATTACAAATCAGAACATGAAATTTTCTGAAGAAATACACAAGATTCAATAATATTTATATTAACAAAATTGATCATCTTAATCATTACTGCAAGTTTGGTTCAAACCACTTTACGCCTAAAAACGTATTTTTTGTTTTATTCGCGAATTATTCGTTTTCATTGCAGCGCACAGCGGTCCCAAATCCCAAATTCCTGGCCGAAACCTCAAAAATAAAAGTAATCGCGCGAGCTGTAACGTAATATTATCTCACGTAGATGGCTCTGGAGCAACTAAAAATGTCTGCACAAGTCCTTTGTGAGGTTTCGCTTTACGTCAGTACAGTCGCATCGTGATTCAGAGAAATGGAAAAACTTCGTGGTGGTATATACAATTATGTTATTGTTACAGTAAAACGGATTAACATTCATTTTCTCAGTAAAGACATATAACCTGAAATGTATAGAGTTTTAAAAAATATACCCCGATAGATCGCGCTAGTACAAATGATTCTGTAAGTAAAAAAGCATTGAAAAAGAGATCCCATGAGCGAAATTTCCCTGAAGTTCTCGCCGCGTCTGGAAAACGATTTTTTATTCCGCCCGACCGCGAGGCCGTAGCAACAGTCTCAGGGGCTTTAAAAAACTTGATTTTTCGGAAAATGTTTTTGGTTTTGCGAAAAACCAGATCGAGTGTTATACACTGTAACGTACTGCAGATTGTTAAATATTGTGAATTTTGCTTTCAGAACCGCTAAATTGTACCCGGCGAGAAATATTTTTGATCCTGTGTAAAAGTTTGAACTTAGGACTCCATAATCAAATAACGCTTTTGGAGGAATAATTGATCGATAAACTCACAAGTTCATACAACTTTCAGTCACCTTTAATACAGGCCCTTAAGTTTTTGGTATGCGAATGGCAGGCGGCTAACTATACACTAGATCGCTTTTATGATAAAAATAACAATTGGCTTGATGTTACGATAAGTATTACAGTAAACATTTCGAAAATCTAGAGCTTTTAAAGTAGGGGTTTGCCTTACTAATTTTTAAAATATTGTTTAGATTAAGTTACCTCGACAAGAAGAAAATTTTGAGAAAAGACAAGACAGCAGTGAAAGCAACAGTAGATAGAGTACGGGGCAAAAAACCACGTTACACTTTTTCAACTCGAGCGAGCGCAGTAAGCGAAGAAAAACAGAAGAAATAAGAAATAAATACAGTATTCAAAAGCTGTCTTTCGCTACTAAAATGATTTTGCGGTTTTCGAGAGCCATGTTAACCACAAAAGTCGTTGAGGACGTTACTACATAATTTCCGAAAAGAGCAGATAAATACCGAACTGCACTGATTAAATCATTAAACCTCGAAAAAGAAATGTCCGCCGATGTCGCTTTGTCGCTAGTACTTGACGCAAAATTGAAATGATGTTATGAATGGATTATGTGAAGATGTTCTTGGCGATGTATTGCTGATCCTCAAGTGGGGTTTTGACGGGAGTTCGAGACAGAAAGAATATAAGCAACAATTTTCAAATGCTAGCGACTGTGACTCGAATGTTTTGTTGACTTCTCTCGTACCCCTTTAAATTAGTGGTTTTGATAATGATAAAAAGACCAATATCATTATCTGGAAAAACCCGAGACCATCTTCTTCCTGGTATTGTCGGCCGATTTGGCTTTAATTCACACGCGAAACTATTTAATCGACAAAAAAGAAAATGCGTGTTATTGACGACCAAAGCAAATCCTTGAAAAATTTTCTGATTGTGCTGGACGGAAAGATAATTAATGTAAGATTCGAATTGGTCTGTACCATAAGTAATGGTAAAGTATGTAATGTTGTTACGTATACTTCTTCTTCGATGAGATATTACCTGTGTGAAAAGACATCAAAAAAATTCAAAGATATTGAAGCTATGACAGAAGCAAAAGTCGACAATGCGAAACTACAGTACGGTTTGTCAACGTTACATTATTGGGTCCGATTTTTCGAATGCCTTTTGCGCATTCATTATAAGCAGAAAGCTAAAAAATGGCAGGCTCGTGTCAAAAAAGCAAGAAATGCTTTCGAGGAAAGAAAAAAATCATACAAAATGCGTTAGAAGAAAAAATTTTCCTCATTGTTCACCGTCCTAAGCAATGGATAGGGAATTCGAATGACGGAAACACTGCGAGGCGTTTTTTTTTAACTCTGAATAGTCTGCTCGCATTCTTGGCATCGATTTTAAATTAAGGAAACGCTTCTACGTGATTTTGCAAGTTCTATCTAGTGGTTTCAACTTCAAAGTCAGCTTGTTCGAGAAATATTTCCACGAGACAGCCGTGGAATTCGTGTTCTTGCACCCTTGGTATGATATGTCAACTACTGTACATAAAGTTTTAATTCATGGCTGCAAAATCGCAGAAAAAGCCATTTTGTCAATAGAGCAAATGTCCGGGAAAGCTCAAGGATAAAGAAACAAAGACGTCGGCAATTATCGAAAGAATTTTACGCATAAATGTTCTCATGTGAAAACAATTTAAGACATTTTTCTTCGACTATAAGCTACCTCCGACCCCCTCATTTCAAGCATGCGAAAATCCGGACCAAAAAAAAGGAAAACGTCTCTTTTTAGAGGCAATTAAAGTTTTGATGTAAAAACTAAAAATAAACAGATATACACTCACAATTATTGCCTTAAAGCATAAATATTCAATACATCCTATTTTATATAATATTTTTGGATTGCTAGTCAGATCTATCGATTTTCAGACCCACTCGCACATTTTAAAGAATAAGAAGTTCATTATTTCTTGTCTTAAACTTTGAATTTTGAATTTTAAAATTCATTTTTGGTATTAGAGGTTTTTGAAAATAAAACTTATTGATTTTCAGACAAATTTAAATATGTTTTTTTAAAAACGTCCCCCATTTTTGGTCAAAAATTTCTAATTTTGAATTTTAAAGTTCATTTTCGAAATGAGTGATCTCAAAAACATAGATTCTATGCAACGAAAGGAAAAAAATATGCTTTTTGATGTTTTGGCCAGGAATGTGGGATTCTGGAAACTTCATGTGACTTTCGGAACTTCTGCACATCATTTTTTTAACGCATTTATTTTTTTGTGAATTCAGCAAATTTTGCTGAAATATGCTTAAGAATTTGAGAAAAAATTGCATCGTATGTTCGTAAAACCTTAATGAACAATTAGGTATGATTGTTTTTAAGTAAACATTTTTAATACCATGTTGACAAAATGGGGTACAAATATTATATTGTACTCACGCCAAGCGTACAGAAACCCAAAGAATGTGAGGAATAAGATGCACGTTAGTATCTTCATTTTCACAAAATAGTCACTCTAACAAAGAACAGTAAATTGAGTTTTCAAGAAATTCGTCTAATAACTGACTTGGCAAATGGCCGCTATATATATACCTACTTTTATGACATCAATCTCATACTCGTTTTATTTATTCTTGAAATAAATTAAGTGGAGGGAGTTACATTGCTCATCTTAGATCTAAAAATTTCCTTATTTGCTATATTTCTTACGCATAGAAGCTTAAAAAGCATTAGGACTATTATGGTAGATTTCATGATATAGACAGAAAAAAATTAAGGTCGCACTCTCCCTTGGTCTCATATCGTATTGCGTCAGACAGGAAAAACAAGAACTATTTACACACCTGTTAATACATTTGATCTTACTTTAATAGCGTTAAAAATAAGTAAATGTTTTTTCTATACACTGTAACTTGCTTAAGCTCCCTAGAATATCAAATAATTATTGAAAATCAACAACAGTTATGATTCTGATAGCTAAAATGATACAAACGTAATTAGATTGTAAACTCTAGAAAAAAACACAATGCACAATATTCTGAGGAGAAAAATTATATGAACAAAAAAAAAGAGTGATGATTGAAGTCAACATTCTGCCCAGCTCTTATTATTTGTTACCGGAATTTTTCTGAAGACACCAAAAACATTACCACAAATGAATCCTTGAATTATGTTTATTAAAAAAAAATTTTTTTTGTTCAAAACAGATTTTCAGATTATAGAAATAATCATTACTTCCGTACTCTTTAGTACAATCGATTAATACTACAGGTCAATCGATTCGTCTCGAATCAACAAATCTTCTATTCATGCAACAACCTGAAATTGAGCGAATAAGAAAATTCTTACTATAAAAATTAATTTTTAAGATCGCTGTAGTTTTCACTTGAAACAAAAATAAGCATTACAGGCTGATTTTGAGAGTCTAGGAAAAGTTTATCATTTTGAGACTGTTTCTTACTCTTCTCGAGTGTCGTCTAGTGTTTTGGACTAATTTGTCATTTCACATATAGAGGCAATTTTTTTTTTGTTATTTGGATAAAATAAAGAGTACTGGGAGCATCAGTCATGATAATAGTTATTTCATTTTTGATTTTTTTTTTTAATTTTACAGTGCGTATTGATCACACAGAATAAAAATTGTATTTGGTTTTGCGGAAGTCTTAGGTTAGTCATTACCAACAGCGTGCATGTTGAAATAAATTCATCCTTTTGGTTGATCTTTGGTTAATCTTGTGGTTCATCTTTTGTTTTTATATTCGCGATCAACAAATTTCTTATTTTTTGCCAGGTGGAAATATCCGTTTCACGAATAAATACTTCTCATGATTACTCAGCAGTCGGGGAATATATATTCATGTCCTTGGTCCAGATGTAAAGAGTAAGATTGGCACTTAATTCTATTGATTTTAGCAATTTTAGGAATATTTTTTAAGGATTTTTCGATGAGATGAACTCGCAAAATTTAGCGAATTATGATTATGAAAAGGAAATTTTGTAAACCATCAAACGGTTTTTCAACAAGCATTCACCTTTGAAGTGACGCATGCATTTTTAAACGGTCAATACCGTTGTACCGGAACAATGTCACACCTTCGCGTCGTTTTTGGACTTTTCTATTTTTTATGTTTTCCATTTTTATAGCCTTTCTGTAATTATCATAATATATAGTTCTAAGTGAAATTATTCATTTACATTTAGCAGTTAATTGCTTTCCAATACTAAATTAGCAAATATCTCTCCTAATCGAATAAATAATTTTGCATTATTCTTGGGTGGCTCAATTTTGGCTCATGAAATCTGCAAAATTTTATTATGAAATATTTAAATTTTACCAATTTTAACCCAGAAAAAATTCAAAATCGAAAACAGAGCGCTGCTGAAAAGTAGCATATAAGAATCCTCAATATGCATAATTAATTAATACATGCATCCATAGTGATCCCATATTGATCCATTATCCACAGTGGGAGTCTGTAACCCATACGTGGCGCGTCCCCAGGTGGCGGATGGGGAAATGCTAGCTATATATATAGAGGGTAGGGCGAAAATAAAATACGTCTCGCGGACCAAACAGACAAGGTAAAGGATACACCCATAAAAAACCCCCAAGTCAAGGTGTTAACAACCGTGCCGAGGATTGAGTAGCAGCAGTGTATGGTGTCGCAGACGGTGTCTTTAGGATACCAGATCGCCCCCTAGAGTATGCAGATCTTACCCTCGCATGCGGGGCTCTGCTGAGGTTGACTGACATTTCCCTAGCTACTCTTGGTAACAAAATGCATTCATCAAAATTAATACAAATCCGGAACGTATGTGAGGAGTTGGAAGGAGAGTTGGATGTGGCAGAGGAACTTGATCTTAGCTAAAAGACGGAGGCCAGGCTGGACATCAGTAAGGTAGAAAAAAGACTTAGCGAAGCCCGAGAACTCATTACACCAACAGAAAAGGGACGAGCCGCTAGCAAAAAGGGGAAAGAAGAAGAGAGGAAGAAGGCGCGGCAGAAGAAAGAATCTAGCTACACTGGGACTTAGACTGACGAAGCCGTGGTGACTCGCACCCCCAAGCCTGGGAAGCGCGTGCGGGAGACCACTCTGATTCCAAAAGAGGCGAACTCTTCAAAGCCAGTAAAGAAGAAGCTGAGAACCCGCACTGCTGTAGCGACGACAACCTTAACACCCAAACAAGAGTACAAGGAGGACAAGCCTGCAAACACCGGGAAGCAGGTAAGAACAAAAAGGTGGGCTCGACCTGAGCTGGTCCTCATTAGACCAGCAGAGGGCTCAAGCTATGCCAAGTTCCTTAGTAACCTTAAGCGAAAGGTGCAGCCGGACACCCTTGGTGTGACAATCAAGGGTGTCAGACAGACTAGAAATGGAGAGGTCCTTGTGGAAGTGGGGTCTACAGTAGATGCAGATCCAAGCTGTCCGCCGGCATTCGTTAAATGAAGGAGGAGCTCGCGGTAAGTCTGCTTCGGACGGGACACCGAAAGGTGGGTTGGGTGTCCTGTCGAGTACGAAAAAAGACAGACATTTTGAGATGCTACTGCTGTCTAAGCTTTGGCCACATGGCAGCGGACTGCAAGAGTGCTGATCGGACATGAGTATGCTGGAGGTGCGGCAAGGACGGAGTTTTAGTGATCCTTACTGCTATTTCTGCAACGCAAGGGAAGAAAAGCCCCGGACGGATCACCTGCCGGGGACAATAAGGTGTTGGTCTTTCCGAGAGGCAGCTTGGTCGAAGAAGCTTTAAGGGTAATGAAGAAGATCAACTTTAAAAGAAGGAAACCGGCAAGAGCCCAAACAAGTTGAGTCAGGCGTTTGAAGAGGCAGGTCAACCAGCCAAACTCATCCAGGACGTTAAAAGGCCGACGAGCCCGTTGCACGACTTTGTCTTGCTGCTGAGGACGATGAGTAGCATCCTGGCTGGGACACACAGCTAATTCAAGACAAAAGAAAGAAACCAGCAGGAGCCCTAGCAGGCCAGAAAAGGCATCCCCCTGAAGTAATGCGAGAGCGTTTCCGGGGGGGATTCTTGCCAAGGAAAAAAGGGAGGTGGTTTTTAGTGGACCCCCTGGTGGCATTATTATTATGACAAAGTTGATTTTGTATGATATATAATTATACACAACGTATAATTGGATATTATATATGTCAGGGTCATTATAGTAATGCGACTAGGATCCCCACACTACCGGGAAGTGCTGACCCTTCTCGGTGTGTTCTTGATCATTTTCCACCTACCCTCGTAAAAAAAAAAATATTGATCCATTGCAAACTCAAGACTGTAAAAAATCTTATTATTCTTAACTTATTTATGAAATTAGAAGGCAATATTTTTAAAAAGGAAACAGACTAGGTCACTTTGACAATTTTTCAATATGATATTTCTTAATATGTAATCTCAATCATTTTCTCTGTAACAAGCAGTTAGTTGTCCACTATTACGTCAATTACTCTATCAAGAAAGTGCTTCGAGAGTGTTTTGACTGTTTTTGAAAATTCAACATAAAATATAAAAATAAAAATTAATAGTTCTGTGAATAAAATTTAATGAACTAATTTTTTTTAATTTTACTATTATATAATCATTCCTAATTCTAGTATAAGTGCTTTTATTTGCAGTTCGATTTCGATTACTTCAAATGAAAAAAAAATTTAGTTTTAATGCTCATAAAAAATGCTTACGAAACGGAAAAAAACTCGAAAATTTTTGTGTAAAATTAAGACAGACAATCTGCTAAGATTTCAGCTTTATTAAAACGATAAAAATTTAATATTGCGAAACTTGTAAATAGACCACATTACCTCGAAAACATGACGTATTTACAAGCATCTGACTCTAATTGGAGAAACAAGAATTATTTACTAACTTCATCTATATAACCGTACTTTATTCACTTAAAAATATTCTTTCTGAAATGTATGTATAAGAAGATAAAAATTTTATAAAGAAATAAGCTTAATAACGTAAAAACTTTTCACGAATATTCTTGAAAAGTTTCATTTTTACAGATTATTAATTTATGCAAACAAAAATTATATAAGGCTAAATTTAAAAAAATATTATTTTTAGACGTTTTAGCTTACCTAATATTGAGCATCCTTTTTTGGTAAACGAACATATTCATTCGCACACTATGCTCGCGTGTAGTTTTCCGATTGGAGTATAAAATAATTTTTAATGAAAAATAAATATTTCAAATAACAATTTACTTCTTACGTTTATTTGTTTATTCGTTTTTTAGATTATATCAATATAACTTTCCTAGGTTTCTAATAAAGGTTTTTTATTTAAGAGGATTTTAACAAATTTTAAGAATTTTTTATGGGAAGTTTAAAAGAAATTTAAATATATTTTAGGAATTTTCGGAAATCTTTTGGTTGTAATATATTTTCATTCGCTTCAAGACTTTTAAAAATCCAAAATTTCTTTTAAAGTGACTCAAATAATTCTTAGAATTGCTTAAAAATCTTCCGGATTCTTTTTTTACAATTTTGGATTTCTCTTTAATTGGTTTACAATCTTTAAAAATATTCGGTTAAGATTATTTATTAAAAATCCTTGAAATAATTCTGCCTTTTTTGTTCGGAAATCTTTAGAAATCTGCATTTAATAAAATTTTTTTCGAATCTTAAAATTCCAAAATCCAAATTTTTAAAAAACTTCTATATATTTTCTAAAATAATTTTTATTTTTACTAACATTTTTTTAAATATTTTAAAAATGAAAGCACTGTACTGAAACTTTCCAAATTTCTGTTTGACGCTCTGAAAAAATGTTTTTAATTGTTTAAAATTAATTCTCAATGTTCTCTTGAAATTAATTTTGCGGAGTGAAAAATAATGAAAATTTTTTCGAGTAATTTCAACAAAACTTTAATTCTCTTGAAATCTTCAAAAATTCTTAAAAAGCTTTAAGATTTTTTATTCAAAATCTTCAAAAATCGACATTTGTTTGAATCTTTAATTCTTTTCAAATTTTAAATTATTTTTCATTGACGTACATATATTTTTGATTGATTTAAATTTTTCCAAAAATTTGTGAAAATATTTTCTTAAGAAAAAATACTTTTTAATCTTTTCGATATTTTTTTGAATATTTTAAAAACATTTTTTTAATGTTTTAGAATCTTTTTAAATTATCATCAGAAATTAGTTTTTTAAAATAAAAAATCAATTTAAATTATCTCAGTAATTTATAAAAAAATTTGATATATTCTTATTATCATTCAGAATTCTGAAAAAGTTTCTAAATTTTTTGTTCGAAATCTTGAAAAATCCACAGTTTGTTAATATTTTTTGTAATTATCTAAAGATGTAAATTATTTTACTATCTCCTTGAAATTTCTACAATTTTTCAATATCTTTGAAATAATTTATTCAAACTTTTCTTAAATTTTTTTGATATTAAAAACATTTTCTCTAATTGTTGTAGCTTCTTTGAATGAATCTTATTGTCGGTGCCGGTAATTTTTTGGTTACTGTTGCAAATTATTATGATTTAAAATAATATTTTCTATAAATAATGCTAGAAAGATGCGGTTTTCTCTTAAATTTTTTAATTTTGGTCAAGTTGTGACTTAAAACGAGGTAATAATTATTGCAATTCAACAATAACTATTGTTTAGGCATATAATTATTGTTTATTATGATCTTCTATATTAATTTTAAATTTTTGCTGTTTTTTTGTATCTTTTTTCCGCTTGTCACTTAGTGAAATAATAATGATTGTTTCAACAATGAATTATAGTTGATAACTATTTTCACTTAGAGTAATGCTAGAAAGTTGTCAATTTTTTTGAAGTTTTTAGATTTCATTTGACTTTTTAGTGAGGAAAAAATAATAAATAATAATATTAATTGAACAAAAACGCTCCTTGTAACCTTTTGAAAAAATTTACATTCAATATAATTAATTATCGGAGAAAAAATTGTTATTAACAATAGTAAATTACCTGAAAAATAATATTTGAGAACGTGCATTAATTATTACTGCAATAAGTACAAGGTCAAAAAAAGTTGAATATTTAAAAAAAAAACTTGAAATAATTCAAAATCCCACATCAAGGGAATTAATAAATATATTTTTTGGATCACCTTTGAAAATATTTTAATATTTGTTATTTCTCTTTTGAGTTTTTATAGAGATTTTCTAGCATGATTTTTCTAGTTTTCTAATTTTTCTTTTTTGAAAAACTTAAATCTTTTGTGAACTTGTTTTTAATTTTTTTTTGCGCTTGTTTGTTTCGAATTTGGTTTCACTTTTTATGACACTACTTTTAAAAAAATGTATTTTTGTTTTTTGAATTTAGTTTTCTTTACTTAATTTGGGTTCTTTATCTCATTAAGGAATACTCTCTGTGTGCTTTAGAATGAAACTAAGTGCAAACTGGCTTTCCTAAAAACGCATGTTCCCTTAGTGATGAATAGCATTTTTTCCCCGAAAGATTAAGCTGCGATCAGTGACGTTTTCCTAAACCAGATATCCGAGAATCCACTTTACTGTTACGTTTTCTGATCTACATTATTTGACATGTTTTTAAATGCACTATTAGCTATTTTTATTACAATGTTTTTGAATTTTTATCTATTCATTTTTTTTTTTTTCCATATGCTTATCAAGACTCGTCGTATTGTATGCATAGCTCACTAAAATTATTCTGTATTATTGTGGAGTCTCACATTTTTATTTTTTGAAAAGAAGAATGCGTATTGTTCTGTTTGGTTTTTTGCAGTAGCGAAAGATAGAATTCTGACAGATTTTCTTCATCCACCTGTTCAATAACGCTTTTTATTGTGACTATATGTACTTTTTATAAGACTAGAGGTATTTTTTATTTTTCCTTTCTATCTATAATTATAGTATTTTGAAATTTGAACCATGTTCGTGATACCAAAAATGTGCGTCAAAGTGGTTTGTTTTTCTGAATGTCTAAGGTGGTTCCTTTTATGCTTATAGATTCTACTTTTTTGGTACATTTTTCTTTATCCTATGTAGCACGCATTACAGCCCACGCACGCAATGCAATAAACAACATTAAATTGCAAATCTTGACTTGATTTGTCTTTATTTTTACAGAAAAGTCGCGATAAATTAACAAAATTTGTGAAGGACGTTTTTATGTTATATGGCTTTAGAATTTTCTTTTATTTATTGTGACAACTTTTCACATAAAGCAGGAATAAATACATTTAAGGGGGTTAGCTACTGTTCAGCATGTCTTCTGCTTGTTCTGTTATTTTTTGCGACTCATTTTCCAGCGTTGTTGAGGGGATTTTCCCGTAGTTGATGGTTAGCGATAACTTTCTCATTCTGAAGAATCTTTAGACCGTTTTTTATTGTGACATCTAAAATTTTTTTTTGTAACTTTTGATTTTGCAATGAAATGATGAGAGCGAAAATTGAGATATCTACCCGACCAGGTGAGTTTCTGATATACCAATTGATTTTTATCGCGTCATTTACCTAGCCAAATGAGACATCCAAGAACGATATTCTATTATTTTCTTTAACTTTGTGTGTCAATTGCAATTTACCATTTGTTTATTAAAAATTACCACGAGTTTGTCCAAATCCTTTTCGGATATCGCTGTTAGTATATATCAACGAGCCTGTGAAAGAATGGAGACTGACATGGGACTTCTAATAGGCAGTCTTGCTCCAAATCGTTTAAAACTAAATCAGATGGTTTTGATGATAGGAAGGATCCCATGGGAAGACCCTGTTTTTGTTTGTATATCTTGTTAACATTAAATTTTCATCTAAGGACACAAAGATGCGGTCCTTCGGCACTCATACTTTTTTCAGCATTTTTGTTAGTTCAATATTATTTTTTATTTGTAACTTTTGGAGGTCAACCGCGTGTTTCCTCGTTTCACCTATAAATTAAGCTAGAGGGAGTACAGTACAGTCAGTATATAGTATGAGATTGCAAAAAGTCGGGATAAGACCAAACTTAGCAATTATCTTTACTTTGGGGCCCTAATTAAAACCCAAAAAAGATTTTACAACTCAGGCTCCTGCGAACAAAAGGGCGGTTAAAATTTCAGCGAAAATCGCGTTTTTGGAAATATCTCGTTTGCAATGCACTGAAGGGCAAGATAGTATTCATATAAAGTTGTAGATAATACAATTTCCTATCACTTTTTTCATTAGCAAATTTTCCTTATATTAATGATTTACGAGTTATTACAGAGAAAAGCGAAGCAATTTTTTACGATTAGCAAAAAATGTCAAATTATAGCTCAAAATTTAAAAAATTATTTATTTCTATCATTATTATATTACTATTATATCATTATAGATGTATAAATGATATAATATATTATTAATTTATCATATTATATACATACACTCACACACATACATATGCAAGTATGTATGAACTTGCCAATATGTATGAAATATCTACATTTACTTGTTTTCACATCAACCTCGAGGTAGAGTGAGTGATGCGTCTTTCAAAACGTGGTATCACCAATAGGCCTAATCCACAAGCTTTTTCTTTCAGAAAATCAGCAAAAGAGGTTTAGTTCCATCTCACGTTAAATAATTAAATTTTTGGTTTCAATCTTTTGGAGCGCCTGGATAGACTTCGTAGACTGCTCTTTGTAGGCCTGGATGAGCCAGGTTGATTGATGTCTTTTTAAAGGTCAGCAAGATTTTCTTCGGGATCACCGTTCTCCTACTCCTTTTCTTCTTCCATTTATGCTAATATTTTTTTCGAGATTTTGACTGCTCCAAGCTCCTCTTCAGTTTCCCCCTCTTTGTCAGAGTCTGCTAGGATTTCTGATACATTTCAAACCGCATCCTGTATTGCACTTAAAGCAAATAAACTGCAATATTTCCATTGAAACAGGATCTTTTTTGGCTGTGACTGGCGTAAGTCCATGCTTACTTCGATGCCATCACCATTGCTCTAGATTTTTTTATCGTCCACCCATGTTCGGACTTGATGATAGGTCCGTAACAAGTGTTCTTGTGCAGCTTCACTTGTCGGTGGTGATATCTGTAAATTAAATTTACTTTTTGTTATTGATTGTCGAAAATGCAGATGGCGAAGGGAGTCTAGCGTGTCATTTTCTAGGAAAGATTCGTAGAGTGCAAGGATAAAATTTTCTTCCGAGACAGTAGGGAGTTTAGGATCTGCATTTGGGGTTTTTAAGATTTTTAGATCCTTCTTTAACTGTCTGTTCTTTTAAAGTGTATTTATGAACTTCACTTTTCCTTTACCGTGCATTGCAGAGGTTGTGTCACTGCTACTAAATGCGTGTAAGAAGAGTATGTTTTTTGCTATATCTCCGTCAAACTGAAAAATTTCAGCAGCGTATATTTTTTCATGAGCTGTACTATTGCTTGGTTTTTTTAAGGAAACATTTGAATGCTCTTTCGCTGAAGAATTCATGAGAACTAGAAGGTCTACGACTTTACCTACGATGAATACCGAGTCAAATGATGGAGATATACTAATTGCTGTGTTGCCGATCAATGTGTCTGCATCTTCCATAGCTTGCTTCACTGTATGGTCAGACTCGTCGAATTTATTTTTCAGTATTAAGATCAAACGGATTTTATTTGTTCCGTCAGACAGAAATTTTTCTTGTGTGACAGTTGCCACCATCGACTCTTCAAAATGAATGTCTCCACAAGTATTTTTTTCAGCGACGTCATCTTTTAGCACTCTTTGTGCTCTTGCTGGCTATCTATGTAATAGATATACACCATCTATGACATGGATGCTGCTTCAAAAATCCATGTCATCTGTGAAAGGTGAGAAAGCTTTGTAGAGAGAAGATTTGGCGCACTTACGCATACCGACATTGGAAAATAATGATAAAGAAAATAAGGAAAGTTTAATTTTAAGTTTACTTTCAACTCTTTCTCTGATTGCTTGGCGATACATATTTTTCAAAGCAATAAGAGAGAATCGATGGGAATCGCAACGTCATTAATTCTTATGCTGCAGTTAGCAGCTAAAAGAGGAATTACTTTATCCTTGCATTTGAACTTTATGTAGTCAAAATTTTGTCCGATTATTTTTGAAATTCCAAGCATAACAATCTCTTAAGTATTATGGCAATTGATTGTTTTATCTTCAAGTAAGCTAGTACGCTGCTCTCTTTCACAATCTGAACTATGCGTGCATTCTAGGTCTAGATCTGGGCTACATTTCTTCAAACCGGTTTCTAACCGTGGTCCATGACTCCGTAACAGCGCGACAGATGGTGTTAAGTAGCAAGGGTTTGGGGGGACGTAGACCCTCTCTTGACTAAAACGTTGCCTTAAAGAGGAAGGGGATTCTAAAAAACTAAAGTCGGAGAAAAATTTGCGCTGGCTGATGCTATCATCTCTAAACATGATTTTTTAAGAATAAATACGGAAACGAGTGATAAAGATATTCTATACATATCGGTAAGCTTATACATACTTGCACATGTACGTATGTAATATAATAACGATAAGAATAAATAATCTTTTAATTTTTGAGGTAAAGTTTAACATATTTTGCAAATTGCAAAAAAGTGTTCCGCTTTTCTCTGCCATAACTCGTAAACTATTAATGTGAGGAAAATGTGTTCATCACAAAAGTAATAGAAAACTATATGCTCTATAACATTCTATACAACTGCTTTTGCTATAAAGTTCATTGTAAACGAAAGATTTTCAAAAAACGCGATTTTTGCCGCTATTTTGTTCGCAGCAGTCTGATTTGTGGGATCTTTTTTGGGTTTTGATTAGGGCCCCAATATGAAGACAATTGACAAGTTTGGTCTTATCTGGACCTTTTGCGAACCATGCCTTTTTCGTGTTTTCATTAACTGGAATAGTACAGGACTCACAGAGTGAAATATAACTGGTTCTGAGTGTATACCTTCTTTGCTTCTTTGATTCGTTACTCTACCTTTGCCCACGTACTTTTCTTTCTCCAAGTAAATAACTATTTGTGTGATATTTTTTTGTGTTACTAGTATAGTATTTTTCTTAATACCGTGTACGTTTTTAATTTCACTATTATTGCCTTCATTTTTTCTTCATAATCATCCCGTTTTGCTATGCTTCTTTCGTTACTTGCATCTGCTTTGTGTGAAAAAATGTTAAGGTTATCTTTTAGAAATTAGTTTGTGTCTTTGTGTGCGTCTTGGAGCTGATTGTTTATTGTCGAGATTTTGTCCATTTTCTGCAAACTATTTTTTTTTGCGAAATTGTTGACTCTACTTACTAGCTTTAATCTGACTTCTGCCTTGCCATTTTTGCGACTTCTTGAATGTTTGTCTTAAAATACGAAATAAACTCCAAAATTGGCATCTCTTTTGTCTTGAGTGACATGCCAAAATTCTTGTCTAGGAATACCATCTTTTTTACGTTTTCTGAAATGTTTGCATCTAATAAGTTAACTAACCACTTTCCTTTTGTCTTTATTGTCCAATTCACATAGATTTTTTTTTCTTTAATTCTTTTAATTTTTTTACACAATTTCTTCTGTGGTGCTCAAAACTTTATTAAACTTTTTGGCTTAAAATTTAAGAAAATCTTTGTCTACGTAGGAAACGGTAGTGCCTGTTTTTTACTCCAGTCATATCTTTGTATTATTTTTTCATAAGCAAACGTATTGTTTCATGGATGTCACTAATTTCGTTGCTGAATACCTGCCTAATATGCAAGAATTTACTTTTCCTGAATGTTGCTCTACTGTTTTTCTCTGTAATTAAACCGATCTAAAAGCTGCAAGAAACAAGCCTATATGCATCAATTGCAGTTGCATACACTTGACTAGAAATGTTGTTTTATTCACATGCTTAGATATCTTGTAGCATATTCGAATATCTGCACTGATGTACTCCAAAACTACTCCGACCTGTTCCGCAGGGGTCGGAGAGAGAATAAAAAAACAAGAAGAAGTAATATGGAGCAGGTCAGAGTGGTTTTAGAGTACACCACTGCAGATAACACTGGTCAACAAAATGTGATCTTTGTGCTTATGGAATTAGATATGTCATTTTTAGGGTAGTTTTTTGTGCTGAATCCGAATCTGGCCTCCATTTCTTTGCAGCACGTCAGGTTGCCGAGATTTCTTGAATCAAATTTTTTTTTTTAATTACGAATCAGGCGATAGAATGTTGTAAAAAATTTTTTTCAGTAATATCAATATATTATTTTGATGCAATTTTTAATGCCAAATGCAACGGCGGGCTTGTTTTTACGATATCTTATACAGTTACCTAGATAATCTAAAAAAACTGAGAAAATACACGAAAAAAAGTGGTTTTACGAAAAACTGCATTTCTAGCTGGGAATATATTTTTTCTACTGTTGCAGATGTCATTATCTTTGTTTTTGAATGCCGAAGGAATTAAAAAAATTAGGGTTAAGGCTATTATCGTTCAAAAGATACATAGCAGAGAATTTGTCTCTTTCTACGGAGTTGCCAATTTCATGGCTCACACGTACTTGCAGCGAACCATTGTACTGCGTCTTCAAAATATCTATTCTTCATGTTATTAGCTCTTGTTGGGAAATAATGATAAATTACTGCTTGTGATCAGAAGCTTTTCCTCTTGCATGCTCCATCGTTGCAATTTATAACAATATCTTACCTAAAAAAAAAATGGAGTTGAATCTTTCTCTCGATTTCGATAATGAGAGATTTTTACATTTTTACAAGCAAATTTTGTTCCTTGTGTCTAGAGCCCAAGATGTCAGCCTCATTTTTAGATAAATTTAGATCTCTTATTGAATTATTTAATTATTTTTGATCGAGTCATTCTAGCAAGTTTTTGGTCGGCTTATATTCCATAGTTTCATTTTCACCAGAATAATTGATTTCTTCTGCTTGGCATTTTGTGGAATTAACCGGGAGATACTCTTTACGGTCAAACGCAGCTTTTGTCACGGAAAAAACATTAGGGTGAATTATGGAGTCCTCGCATCTCAAAAGTAGCTATTAACACTTGTGAAACAGGAATAAAAATTATAGATATGCTTCAAAGGTTCTCTCTAAGAATAAGGGTAAGAAAATGTGAAGATATGATCAAAATTTCCTTGATATTACTGACCTTAATGGAATGGCGCAAATCGAGCAGCAACTGCTTGGTATCCAATACTTTTCTTCATTTTCGGCCTCAATCTGAAAGAAAATCTCGCAACCTTCTCGCATTGCAATAGAAGCTTTTTGTCTCTGCTTTTGTGGGACAAAAACACCGCAAACGTAGAAGAAGCTATCGGGATGATTTTCACAACTACGCTCTATTTTGCAATTGTTGCAGAATGAGTGTCGAATGATAGCTCACAATCAGCGCTAATGAATTGGGGTTCAATAGGAATCAGTTCTAGTCCTAGAGTATAGGTATCATACATGTCACTCCGCAGAGGTCTAGTATGAAATGAAAACAGCACGGAGCACGATACGCAAGAGAGCTCCGAGCTGTTGCATGTGACATAGTAGAGGGGAGTGGCGCATGCGCTATAGTAGAGGAAAGTAGCGCATGCGCTATGTATACTTCCCCCGACCGATCCTTTGTATCACGAATTGAATACTGTTAACACTAAGAAAATGATAGTCTTTGTGAATAATGTGAAATTTGCAGATATTGAAGGTTGCGGTACAATGAAAAGTTTGTGATAAGATAGGATTGGATACAAGTCTGAAGTGAATCAGGTTTGACAGAATTCCAATGAGAAGATGCTTAAAGAAAAATATTAGATTTTTCGTCGTATATAATTTTGATCAAAATTTCCTAGATTCTGGTGAGTAGGATTTCATAAAATTCGAGAGTGGATGCAATTTGATAGAATTGTAATTGTGTGCTACCGCGATAAAGGTGGTAATTTTCAACAACGTTTTTTTCTGTCTAACGCATTTAAACTGGTTTCACTTCATGAATTCGTTTCGTTCCGTTATTTCATCGGAAGAACGCGGTAAATTTGTAATTACATTTATTACGCGTCCTTGCTGTTGAAACTCGGACTTGTGTGATGGGCTGAAGTTATAATCGATAGCAGGGAGAGGAATCGTCATGCGATTCTTGAAATTGACTGGGATCAAGTGTGTGGCGGGCTGGCGGCTTATGATCAGAAGATTAGTATTTTACAACAGAAAATTTCTCAACTTTTCTTCAAATATGCAAAATAATAATCCTAATTTTTTTCTGAGTATTTCACAATGAAATTTAAAAACTGAGCTTTCAACGAAATTTCCACACTTTTTTTACGAACCTTAATACGTTTATCCAAAATACATTGTTTTTGAATTTACCATTTGCTTAAAAATTACGCTGTTGTATAGAAAATTCGCCTGTCTCACCTAAATATTTAACATATTAGTAAAACTTAATTCTTTTTTAGACAAAACGAACTTTTTCATTGATCATGTCAGTTGAGAATTCATCTCTTCGATGGGAAATCCAACTGTTTTATTATAAAAAATTGTTTTGTTTGGATAAAAATGATTTAAATTTAAATTTGAATTAGAACATGTTATTTTCTATTATGAATTTATATTTCTTAGTAAAAAACTTAACAATTTAATTAGAAATTCGACGACTTGGTTGAAATCTGAACACTTTGGCTAGAAGATCCTTTTTGGTTGAAAATTTAACTCTGTATTTTTTTAAAACTTTATTTTTCTTCTGATGGAAATTAATTTTCACATTGAAAAATCAACCTTATCTTTTTTGTAGACAATTATTACTTTTTAGTTGCTAATTTGCTAAGTTGCATATTTGAAAATGTACGTTGCTTACTTAAAAATTGAGCTATTTGTGAAAAAAATTAGACTTTTTTGGATGAAGATTTTACTACTTTGGTAGAAAATTCAATTATTTGGTTGAAAACAAACTTTTTTGTTGAAGATTTATATTAAAATTAAAGTGGTTGGTTAAAAATTAACATTTTTTATTAAAAATTAAACTACGATTTTGGTAGAGAATTGAAATTTTTGTTCTGAAATTAAACTATTTAATTAAAATTTTAACTATTCTGTTGGAATTTAGCGATTTTATATTTGGTTGAAAACTTTAATATTTTGTAAAAATTTTATTTTTTTTTGCTGGAGATTAATAATTTCAGATAACAATTCCACTATTTGGTCATCAATAAATTTTTTTGTTAAAGATTCGTATTTTTGGTTAAATATTAAACTACTTTGGCAGGAAATTGAACTTTTTAGTATAATTTCAAGCAATTTATTTTAAATTTTTAATATTTTCTTCAAAATTCCTTTTTTGCCGTCAAAATTAATTCTTTTACTTGAAAAAGTAGTTTTTTTTTAATTTTTCCTTTATGCTCTGAAAATTTAACTATTTCGTTAAAACTTTAACTTTCTTGACTAAAAATTCTACTTTTTTGGAATAAAACTTAATTATTTGACAAAAGGTTCGACTTTTCAGCTTGAAAAATAAACTATTTTGTTGAAAATTCGACTACTTATGTAGAAAATCATCATGTTTGTTGGAAATTCATTTATTTAGTTAATAATTAAACTATTTTGTTGAAAATTTATCTTTTCATTTAATGCAACTAGTGGATAATTTTTTTTTATTTTTTTTTTATTGTTGATAATGTATAATTTTATTTTAAAATTTATTTCTTCAATTTAAAATTAACTATATAGTTGAAAAAAATTTTTTTCATTTAGGGTTAACTTTTTTTACTGAAAATGTAACTATTTCTTTTTTTTCAAATTAATATTCTCATTTGAAAATGTATATCTTGTAATAAAAATGTATACATTTAAATAAAACAATATATATTCTTAATTGAAAATGTATATTTGTTTAATGAAAATTAATATTTTCTAGTTGAAGGTTCAACTATTTGATTAGGAATTCATGTTGAAAAGTTTACTGTTATGTTGAAAATCCCTCTTTTTTGTTTAAAAATTAATCTTGTTTAGCAGGAATCCCTCTTTTTTTGTAAAAATTTACCTGCTTGGTTGAAAATTAATATGTTTAGGTTGAGGATTCAACTACTTTATTGAAATTTTTTTTTCTATTGAAATATCAAGTATTGCATACTTTATCCAAAAAAGGGGAGGCAATGTAACCCAGAAAAACTCAGCTGAAAAAATCAGTTTCAAATGCTAGCCCATCCAATGGATATCAGGGAGTAATTTTTTTCCTCCAGGAAGCTTAAATCCATATTTGAGGAGGAGAGTCCCTTGGAATCATCAACACTAGCGATAAATATTATTAAATTAATAAAATATCGCATTTTTAACTTTCAGAAAGAAAAGAGAACACGAACTATGTTAACAGCGCCACTTAATTTCACGATCGATCACTAAAATCGATTTAAATGCACTTGTGGCGCCAAATTCAAAATAGAAAAATGTAATCTATGATTTAGATGTGACCTATTGATCTATAGGTGATCTATCTAATGGTCTATATAGATATCTTATTTTGTTAAATTTCAAATATAACACAGGAACTCCAATTTAATCGATTTTAGTGATCGATCGTGATACCAGGCGGCGCCTCTAACATAGTTTCTGTTTACTTTTTTTCTGGAAGTTAAAAATGCTATATTTTAATAATTTAACAATATTTATCGCAAGTGTTGATGATTCCAAAGGACTTTCTTCCTTACATATGGATCTGAGCTTCCTAGAGGAAAAAAATTGCCCCCCGATATCGATTCTATGCGCTAGCATTCGAAACTGATTTTTTCAGATGAGTTTTTCTTGGTTACATTGCCTCCTACATAAAAAATGGATAAAAAGAAATAGGCTTTAATTATCTGTCAACGATATTATAAATTATTCTAAAAGTTAAATAGTTTGAACAAAAATTTCAGCTTGGACTGAACTTCCGTAATAATACGATTTCTCTTCAGCTTACTGCAACCGTAAAACTCACATCATTGTAGCAGTGCATGCAAAGCCTCTTCTCATTGGAAAAACAAATCTCTTCATAGTTGCGATAGTTACGTGTTTATTATTATTCTCACGAGTGCTAGATAATGATGCTGATGCTGTTCTTTGATGTTCCAAGAATCAATCAACGTCTGAAAAAATAAAGAAAGGTTTCTTGGAATTAAAAAATTACACTCCGTACGCGCACGATAAGGATACTCGTGTCGTTCAGAGCATACAAATTTGTTGAATTCCTCAAGATCTCAGTTCATAGCGTGTATTAATCCTTCATTATCCTTCTAGGTATCCTTCTAGCATGCATTTCAAAAAAAAAAAAAAAATTTAACATGACGCTTGTTTCTCGAGTTTCCATCGAGGTCGATGAGACCGAGTGTTTATAATTATACGGGGCGATTATAATTATTAGATGGCGACACTGAAAAATTCAAAGAGTGTAATGTTAACATGACCACGCAGCAGCTCAAACTATTCTCATATCAAATTGTAAACATAGCTTGTCTGATAGAATATTGAGAGTGTATTATACTTCAATTTGTTCCCATAAGGACTGCATTAAATATTTGCGGTTTTGAGTTGCAACATTTGTGAATTGCGATAAAAAACCTGCTTGAAGTAAACAGATAGAGATCCTATCAATCTTTTACTATCTTTCTGTCAATCGGAATTCCCGTCTTTCTTATTCTACCTCTCTGTGTATCAAAAATCACGT
>JAUELO010154913.1:0-16880 GCA_032357855.1 Amphibolips quercusostensackenii | reverse complement strand
CATTTCTTATTTTCTTGAGACGTACGCATTATATTGTCGCTGTGTAACCAATGTGATCTGCATTTCCTGTTACAAGCGGTCAATACGTTTTCTTAGACTTTATAGTTATCACTTATTAATTATCATTATGTCTAGAATGTGCTAACTCTAAATTAAAATCAGAAATATTTTTGCAAAAACACGTGGCGAAATTTTTTAGAAGGATTTCTTACCATCACCAATTAGCTTGCACAAGACAATAGCCATAAGCCTATATATTCTTCACAAATACATTTATAGTCTTGAAATATCCTGCTAAGATTGACAAATATAAGTACAGCGAGTGTCTGACGAAAGAGGCCACAATTCACATTTCAAATCAATTGAAAGCCTTTTTAGTTCTTGAACAGTAGACTCTAGGATACACAAAGAAAACTCATCTAAATCTGTAAAGTCAACCTAAAGCTGAAAATTGGTTTTGTCGAAAATGCCGCCAACCCGTCGACTAATAAAACGTATGTGATATATTTTAATTTCAGAATTCTAACATACGCTTTCTTAAATTCAGGACAACTCTACTTGAATACGTGTATACATTTTTGCTGAATTTAACTTCGTATCTGAATTTAAATATATTTATAAATTTAAGATATGACATTTTTATGTTCAATAACATGAAAAATTGTGACGATAAACTTCTTGAATTGTGAAATTCTCTTTATTGAATAAACTTTAATTGGAATTACTTTTTCAAAAATTACTTTGATATTTCTTTTCCCTAAAAAAAATAAAAACTATATTTAAAGACGATTTAAAGATGCATTTCTTCTCTGGAAAATCTTTAATAAGTTATTTTAAAAACAACTCAAAAATTTATTTTTTATTTGCAAATGTCATTAAACGTGATTTAAAATAAAAATTAATTTCCGAATGATAAACCCGAAAACACCAAGTAACTCATTTTCAATGAACCGTATAACCAATAAGAGCAATTTACCGGATATCAACCTAGCGCCCGGCACGGGATATCTATACACAGCCATTAATTTAACAACTTATAGGTTTTATTTTACATACAAAAATTAATTGGTAGATTATATAAATTAAATAAAAGTGAATTAAAAAAACGCTTTTGTGTCAATTTTTGAAGATCAATATACCACGAACCCGTTGTGCAAGAAACTTTTTGGAGGGCTTAAATTATTCTTTAAAACTTTCACTTTAGGACTAAAATGACCAAAATTAGAAGAAAATATTATTTCAAGTGCTGTGTACAGTTGTACATATTTTAAAAACTATGTTTAAGCACATGCGTTTTCATTATCTACGAATACATGAGCACAATCATGAATTCCTAAAAATCAATATAGCACTTCGGATAAAGTTTTCTTATAATTTTGGTCAATTCTGTTTTATAGTATATGGTTTAAAGATTAATGTAGGTCTTTAAAAAAGTTTCCAAGACATTAAGTTTGATATAATTATTCACAAATTGCCAAAAACAAGTTGACGCAAGAGGTATTTTTTGAGCATAGATTTGTATTTAGTGTTGAAAAATACCTCAAAAATGCCTACTCGAATTCAGTGGTAAAAATAGCGCCAACCTGTGTTATTAGATAGATAAGATGGGTATCTTACTTTTAAGACCAGGCAGAGTTTCCATAAACGAGCATTTCAAGCAATGAGCAATACTATAAACATGGTTTTCTTATGTTATTTTCCTGTTAATATTGATTATTTTTGTCACCATTAGCTTTTTAATACAGTTGTATACTAAAGTTTAAAAATGTTTTCTGAGAAAAAATAAAATGTTATCAAGTGGTCTAACAAATAGTGATAAGTGATAATAATTTATTCCCCATCAAGACTTAATAAATATTATACTCCTAAGAGATTTTTTAGACTTTATTGAGAGAGAAAGATAATGATGCAATGCAAACAGCTTAGAATGACGTATGAGACAGCAACTTGTATAATATCTACTGAAACCTTTGGAACAATATTGATTTGTTAGACTCTTATCGATATTCTTTATACGTTCAATTTATTTCAATAAAATGTATACCGTAATTGGTATTCTGTGTGCCATTTTTAGGGTTATCCCTTATCCTATTGGCAATTATAATATCTATAATTGCAGTATATTTTCTATTCGAAATCATTTAGAAGTATATCTTTTTCCGACTCATTTATATTTAGTTTCTCTGACCTATCAAGTACAATTTGTTTGTGAAATGAAGTCTATTATTTAGTTAATTACTTTAATAATTATCAGCGCAAATTATTTTCTACTAATGCTTTCTTTTTACAAAATTATCTCGGCCACATAAAGAGGCCGTAGTTCATCCTCCCCCCCATTCAACATAATTTGCATCATTTCGAAAGTTTGTCCTTACCTCGGCAGCTAAGAGCAGGCATTTGGTATGTAGGAACAGAAAAGGAAATGAATAAAAAGTACATCATTAGAGTTATCATAGCTGGAGATTTGCTTTTAATCGCGACTCCTGATTAGGAATACGATTTTTGTAGACAAATCATAAGAAATTGCACTGTATTAGCTGTAGGAAATTATCAATAACATTCTGTAATTGAACAAGCGGAAAATAATGCCTTAGAATATATTTTAATTACAAAAAATATTTAAATATTTGAAAGAAACCATCTATCGGATCTCGTTTTTATTTTAAAATATTTGACCGTAAGTAGATGAAAATCTTAAAATAAACACACAATTCTGAAACTAAATTGATTATTGTGTGAATAAGTACGAAACATTTTATGTTCATCTTTCGTTAGACTTAGCAATAACTTTTAAGTTCTATTTTATAATTGCATTTGCCTTAACAGAAGCAGGTTAGATTTATTTCTACAAAAATCCATCAATATTATTTAAATTTGTAATCAAGAATATGTCCATTTTTTTGTAACATCACTCAAATTTTGCGAATTAACAACTTCATATTGAATCAATTTTAATTTTTTATAAATTTTCATAATGTTCTAATCACATAAAAAAGTATATTTGCTATAAATTACTAAATACGTGTTTATTCGGTAAGCACAAGTACGGTATTCTAAATAAGAATCACAAACAGGGGTTTATCAATTTTTCAAAAACTGTAAATTATATCGCAAGTATTATCCTGGTTATAGCTCATACTGTGTTTTGAAACCTTACCTTGTCTCGCAATAGTTTTTCGGCATAAACATCATGAGGCAATATGGATTTGGTAAAAATATACTTTCTGATAGAAAAAACTATTCCTGGCCTACCGTGTATAATATGATCAAGAATCAGATTAAAAACTCTCAATACATATCTGAATCTACATTTTTGTGCATTTGCATAATTTTCTTTTTCGTAATAGATTTTGAATAGTATTATATATTTGAAAGGCATTATGTAAATAATGATATTATGAAGAATAAGATATCAATTGATAAAATTAATACGTACAGAAAAAATCTAAGTTTTACATTATAGTATCATAAATCTAAAATAAGTTTGTGACTCTAGTGTGAGAGAAACAAATTAATGAAATACAAATAGTGTAGAATAACAAACGAGATATCGACTTGTATAATATGTACAGAAGCGGCCTGAAGAATATTCATTCGTTAAACTCTAATTTTTTTCTCAACTCATTTTTATTTAGTTTTTCTAATTAATACATTAATTTTTGGTATGCGGCATAAAAGCTATGATTTATTGAGCTAGTTTAATGAATTCAGAGTAAACATGCATTAAAGTTTGTGTCTAATCTTGGCTCCTAGATCACATATCATTAATAATTCTGGAAGAGTTAAAGTGCGAATATATGTCAATATTGCTAACAAGGATATACGAGTCCTTTGTCAGGGTCTTCTGAATAATCAGATATAAAGTATTCAGTGAACAAAACATTTAAGCTGCTAAAATACGCCAATAATTAAACACAGGGATAAAATTTATGTACGGGCGATAGGGTTGCCCATTTTTCAAATTTAGGGAAAAGTAAACTTTTTTGTAAGATTTACATTAATTGATTGCATTACAAAAATGTTTTCGTGACTGGTCATATATACTGAAACAACCAATACGTTAAATAACATGTCTTACAGGTTTAAAATACATGAAAATGGGGATGATCATCACGTGAAATATCTTCTATACATAGATGACCTAAAGCTATAGGCTAGTTTATACCAGAAACTGAAGCAAGTGATTGATGTTACAAAGCAGTTTTTCAATGATATCTACATGGAGTTTGGAATTGATCAATCTAGCGGAATACATTTAATCAGAGGAGTATTAAGGACCACAGAGCTAGAAAACGATTTAAAGGATGACATCAAGACATCTGTGAAGCGGATCTCAATTACGCGCACTTTAATTTGTCCTCGAGGAGTCCTTGCACATCAGGGCAGAAACCATAGAGCAATCAGAAACGCAATGAAGGCAAAAAGTCATCCGAAAGCAATGTAATGCGTGAGAAAAAAGGTGGAAGAGTCTATATCATCAACGTTGCTTGTCCATTCAACTTGAATTTGCAGACCTAAACAACCAAGATGCATCAGTAAAGTGAGCTAAAGCATGCAGTAAAGACAATATGGTGAAAGTGAAACATGCATCGATTCATTTTATTGTTAATTTAGCTACAGAAAATGTGCACGCATGATGCATTGAACATATCGAACATCTACAAGTCGGTAGGGTACTGGCAGCAGCTCAAAAAGCGGTCTTACTGAACTCTTAGAATATTAGGCAGTAGGTGACTGAAACCCTATGGAGTGATAGATGATAGCTCTAAAAAATTATTCAGAGGCAACTGACGTCACCTTAATTTCTAGAACTAACAGTGTGCTGATGTAACTTGGTAGCCTAGTATGCTCATGTACCCCAAGTCCATATCTCTATTCTTGCAATGTGTTCATCGCCTTCACACAGAATGTATCCTATCGCCGCTGTGGACGTAGACCTTATTGCTCTCGTCATACCCCTAAACTTTTCTCCCTAGACCCTTCGTCAACAGGAACGCTCTCTTGCACATCCAAAATGTCATAACTAGGATTACTTTCAGGTATTTAACGGACTTTAAGATTATCAGCCTCTAGCCAAAAAATGCAGGAGCATTAAATTTCGACACTTTGTACTTTCTCGTGAAATTGACTAGGCTAGACTTTTCTGGATATACCGTGAGCCCTGAGCTGTCCTAACAGGGCTTCACAATTCGCAGCGCTTATCTTGTAGACCCCTGAACGTTTTCATGTGAGCCACCTGATAAGGATTACAAAATCATACGCGTGTCCCTTAATATTATACCCTAATTCATTTAGTTAGAAAGGAGGCCGTCCACTGCAATGCACCATATCCGGGGTGACAGGACGACCCCCTGCAAGCATCTTTGGGGCGCTATTATCCTGATTAGGCCTTTACCTTAACTGACTGCGAGTTCCTTTTGTAAAAGCATTGAATAAATGCCATCCGTCGCTAGTGATTTAAAGAAGCAGAAAGACTCAATGGCCCATTTCAACTTCTCGATATCAAGGACCTTAGTGGCGAATTTTAGTCAGCCTTCTCCCTCTCATAGCCCCAGCCTTCCTTCTCTAAGTTGGCTGAAGTACGCTCGAACCCTGGGAAGTGTACTTCTATCAAGTGATTTAGCTTTTTTTTTTCGTCTTTGGCAAACTCACCACTATCGAGCCTGATAAACCCGACGCGAGCTTTCGGATTTTTTGCCAAGATCTTGTGAAAACTAGCTGTATCCGGGATGTTCGTAAATTCTTCACAGAAGCCCCTCCAATTTTCCTGTTTGCAGATTCTTATGTTTTTATTATATTCATAGTAAGTTGTCTTGTAGATTTTTTGGTCTTAAGGCATTGTTGTTCTGTTTGTTTCTTGCTATTCAATTCTTTCAAACATAGAGTTAAATCATGAACCTCACTTCTGTTTATAATCTAGTTCGTGGGAGTATCGCCACGATTGAGAATGTCCGGATCAGTACTCGTTACATATTCAGTTGAATCTTTTCCTCTGCCGCTAATGTTTATGCTTCTCCACATTGTATAGTAAGAGTTTGTGCCACAGCCCAACAGTAGAGGAATCGTGTTCTCCTGTTAGTACTGAATAAGAGCCTTTACCTCTCTGGAAGGTAGGAGCACTTCAGCATCGTCCTGGAAATGTATGAAACCACACTCTCCTATGCCACTTATTCTTTCTCTGTATAACCATGGTTCTTGGATAAGACAATACCTATTTGCACCACCATCATAGGTCATATACCATTTCGGCCATTGATAGGCTAATTTAGGGCATTTCCAGATGCTTCTAGGCCCTTTACGGAGCCATGATGGGTCACCTGAAAGGTTACCCGAACTGCACTTAGATAGGGTCAGTAATCCAGACCCTTTGGTCTGGCTTTCTGTTTGTTCGAATATATTTTTCAAGTATCGATTCACAGAGTAAGTTTCTAGAAGCTCAGGCACCCCAGAACAGCCGGCGGATCTTTGGAGGTCCAAAAATCAGTACAGTTGCTCTGCTGTGTTTTTGGAGGCACTCCTTTCCTTTGAATTCTAGGTATAATCCGTTCTTGAGCCTAAACGCTTATATAATCTCCACTAGCCAGTCTCTCAAACATATTTCTGCGGCCTTTACTAAGATAGCCCCCAAACTGATAAAGATGTCGTTGAATTTGGGAGAACTCTTCTTGCGTGGTTACGCGTTAATCTTTTTAGAAATTTACTGTTTTAGCTTGTCAAGCTCCTTGGCAGTTAGACAGACTTTAGGATGATTTGACGCGACGAAAACTCTCACAACTGTGTTTTCAGCCATCTGCAGAAAAGTAAGGCCCTGTGTTTCTAGAGCCTTCTGCCGTTTCGACTACCTGTTCGGGTATTTACGAAAAACATAAAATAAAAAAAACTTAGAGGCATTCTCGAAAACATAGCATCATATTACATGCATCAGGCCCTATTTCTAGCCCTATTAGAAGCCTTTGGCATTTCAGGTTTGTTTAAAACAAGGTTTCAGATACAGCCAAAAAACGAGGCTTTTCACTTTTTAAACCTATTTTATGAAAAACGTGAGAAAACAGAACATTTTTGCCTTAGTGTTTGTTCTCTTCAAAGAAAAAAAATACTGAAAAGTCTACTTAATTGATTATAAACAAAATCTTGTGACCTTGTATTATTAACTGCAGTATCTTTATTTCGTATAAGAAATCCTACAAATTAAAATATCTCTCTTTGGGCATATTCTTATTCAACTTATTCATACTATCAATTTATTTATGTTTATTAAAAAAAAATATTATTCACGTAATTAATTCGATAATTGGTATTAACTTCATACACTTATGTATGCACTACGTTCTTGAGATTGTAATTTTGGCTTTAAATGCATAGATCCAGGATGCTTAATCGAAAAGTTGGTCGTAATTATTTGAGCTAATGAGCTGTACTGCAAACAAAATTTGTTTATTTCATCTCTTCTTTATTATTAATCATTATATTTAGCTATTCATTCAAATATAGTTCTATAATAAAATTTATAATTGCTCTCCTCAAAAAATAGAACGCTGTCATGTCCTTTAAAGAAATATCTTTTAATTGCGTAGCAATTTATTTACACACTATAAATTTTAAATAATTTTGTTATACATCTAAATTATTTGTGTACCTTTACGGTGGAATAAACAAATTAATGATGTACAAATGTGTAATAGATAATAATAAATGAGACGTCGAGTTGTATAATATGTACTAAAAAGTTTTAGAGAATATTCATTATCAGACTCTTATTACGATATTATACACAAGTTTCGTTTATTTCAAGATAATGAAGACTGCGATTGGTTTTCTGAGTTCAATCTTATTGGCTTTATCCAAACCTATTGGTAAATATAATATCTATAATTCTAAGTGCATTATTAATTACTGCTTATTCATTTGCTGAATGAAATCGTTTAAACTAAAATATTTTTTTTAGGTTCATGTTCATTTAACTTCTCTTATCTATCGATTGATTTTTGTTTGTAAAATGAAAACTATGGTTGAATTAATTCATTAAATGATTAATGCAATAACAAATTTTCTGCTTCTCGTTTTTTTTATAGAATTAGTTAGGCTACATAAAGATGAAGCAGTCCATCCTTTTCCCATTCAACTGTACGTTCACGATATCGAAGGCTTTCTATCACCTCAGAATTTAAGAGAAGGAATTCGTCATGTAAGAATAGATAAGGAGATGGGTCAAGAATACATCACTGGAGTAGTCATAGGTGAAATTTTGCGTCCACTCTTGGCTCCTAGAGTGGATCTTGATAACAACTTAGGAAGAGTTAAAGTACGCTTAGATGGCAATATTGCTAATGTGACTGTACCAATATTGAAAAAGGATCCTCTGAATAATTTATTCTTCAAGGCATTCGGGTCGCAAAACATTCGTCCTGTAGAGATACGCGAATAATTCAGTTCAGGAGTATACATGGGCAGTACAGGTAAAGGGTGGCCCATTTTTTAAACATACAAAAAACATTTTTGTCAAATCTAAATGTATGGACACTTTCTAAATACATTTCGGTGTGAGAATATACTGTTTGAAAAGAAAACCGAAACCTTGGACTAATTAATTCTATCAAAAATCAAAATAAAAGATCTTAATAAATATTATGTATCTACATTTTTGTACATTTTCATAATTCCCATTCCTCTAATGTATATCTTCATATCAAAAGACAATTTGAGATTGAAGTATCTTATTTGTGCGTATTATTAGTGCTCATACGCTTATTTCGCTGAGGAACTGAAAACCTCTTTTTCATCAATTTCCGAACATAAGTATGAGCACAGACGTTGAATTTTTCTGCTTTATTATGCTAAATATGCGTATTACTTTTAAAATCCACGTGAAAACTTTTTATACTTTCAAGGAAAGGTTTAATAAACATCATTTGTTTTATTTTACTTTCTCGTTATCACAGAATTACATTTTATATATAGCTGTATGCTAAAGTTTAAACAATCTTTGTACACAAACCGTCATAAAAATACTTGTTCTATCGGCTGCGCTTGCGCTCTTTAAGAAAGATTACTTTTTGTATCTGTTGCGCTTGCGCGATTCTGAAGATTAAAAATTTCGAAATCTTTGTTTAAACTGTATCTTTTTTATCTTGTGACAATTCAGTATTCATATTTTGGGAACCATAATTATACCTTAAATATTTACATTTGAAAGAAGGAATAATGTGAAATTCATAATAATTTATAACAAAACCTGAACGTTATTTTAAAATTCAACAAACGAGTCTCCAAAGAATAAAATTGTATCTATGTTAATAACAAAAGCGTAACTTCTTTCTCGATGACTGGTTATAACCAGGTTCATTAGCTTTATAAATAAATAAGAGGCTGTACAAAAACCAAGAGGGATACAAGTAACTGATGCCAGATTTTTTCCAATTCAAGCATTACAATTATTCTATCTGAATTAGGAACTGGAATTATATGGTATACATCTTTTAAATCAATTGTCGCTTTGAAGGGACTGCCTTTCAATAACAGCCCTAACGTTCTACCATCTTCTAATTTTTAATTTTTTTGTCTTCATGAAGCTCTGGACTTTAAGACAAGTTCTACAGTTTTTCTTATTCCAGCAAGAGTTGCAAAAATCTTCTCCTGCTTTTCAACTGTTTTCTTATTTCTTTTTCAATACTACGATCCACCGCAGTCTTCACTTTCAAGTTTAATTTTCCATGATCTATCCGAAAGCAGTTTGAAGGAGGATTTCTTCAAAAGTTTCTTCCTTTCCTCAATCGGAATCAGAGAAAATAGAAAATTTATCAGGAGGAGTTGGAAAATTTCAAATTCAAAATTTTGTAGCAACGCTGATGCGGTTGTATAATAAAATTGATAATCTGAAGGACATAGAGAGAGAAAGAATTATTGCAATGAAAATAGTTCAGAGTGACGTATGAGACAGCAACTTGTATAATATCCACTGAAACATTTTGAAGAATATTGACTCGTTAGACTTTTATCGGTATTCCTTATAGTTTTAATTAATTTAACAAAATTTATACCGTGATTAACGAATATTCATTCGTCAGTGTTACCAACGGGCGAACCCATCTTCCTGAATCCCGAACCGGTCGCTATTATTGTAACCAAATTTCGAAAAGTACGAAAGTAATCCCTAAGTTAAGGTTTCTAATTTTTTTTTAATACAAAGAAACGTTTATTCTTAATAATGTTCTCAACATCTAACATCTTAAACATTGATTTATTTTTCTACGTAATCGCCATTTCGACCGATTAATTTTTGTAGGCGCTGTGGCAGTTTTTTATGCCGATGTCATACTAGCTCGCCGCCATGTTGTTCTTCGCCGCTACGCAGATGAAAAGGACAATTTTTTGGACTCGACTGACACGGGTGACAAAACATTAGTGTGTGTATTGGTTGTCTACTTTATGGATCCTGGAACCGCAAAGATGCCAACAGGTGTTGTGAGACACCAGAAGAAACTCAGACAGGTGATTCAGAACCAGAGAAAAGGAATTTTGAGCAGGGGCGTAAGCATTCTCAACGACAAAGTTCTCCACCAGGCAGCCCGTAAAAGCGTCACTCTCCTGCTACACTTTGGATGAGATATCATTACCCACCTACCCTATAGTCTGGACTTGGCACCTAATGACTATCAGGTATTTCCTATGTAAAAAGAACATTAAGCTAGAACGCGCTTTAGCAACAACCACGAAGTTAAAGATACGGCTCAATGCTTCCTCAATAACATGGCGGTGAGCTGGTATGACATGGGCATACAAAAACTGTTACAGCGCCTACAAAAATGCATTGACTTAAATACCAATTATGTCAAAAAATTAATCAATGTTTAGGACGCAACATGTTATAAATATTATTAAAATTAAGCGTTTTTTGTATTTTTCAAAAAAAGAGAGCTAACTTTCAGAATAGCCCTTGCATCCGTGACCAAAACAATGTAATAGATGGAAAGCGTTATTATAGTCCGAGTCGTGAACGAATTGGGTCTAGAAAAACAGCGTGAAATCAGATGATATTTTAGAGTTAGATATGTTTGTGTCTTCAGAACGCGCGGTTGTGTGGTGGTCGTGCAATGGGTGACGTAAGTGTAGAATGCGTGGAGTGTCCAGCAGGGGTGTTGTGATCGCGCGGTGGCCTAGTGTCGATGCGTCGGCTGCCAACATTGTGATTGGATTGATTGCGGAGTTTGATGTGTGTCTAAATTAGGAGGGTGAAATGATCTCAAGCTTTAAGGAATGCCTTGGTCAGGTCTGGAGGTGAAAATAGAATATGTTTATGGGTAAGATTATGATATCGGTGAGCACCTATATGACGTAGAAAAGGGTACAGAAGGTTGCGATCTTCGAATACCAAGTGATCCAAGGAAAAGGACAGGAAGACGTATGTAAACTCAGTAAATTAAGGACACTGTTACATTTTCGTGTATTTAAATAAGTCTTGTAATTTTCCAACCCCGCCTTTCCTTTGATTTTTGACAATGGACACGTCTCAGATGGTAAAAGTTTGATTCTTATCGATATTCTTTATTAGTTTCCTTTCTTTTAAACAAAATTTGGACCGTAATTAGTCTTCTGTGTTTTATCTTAGTATTATTTCATTGAATGAATTTCGTTAGTAAAATAAAAACTATTATTTATTGAAGGAATTTAATAATTATCATGAAAATTAATTTCCTACATATGCTTTCTTTTCACAGAATTATGTCGGCTACATAAAGAGTCCGCAGTTCATACTTCTCCTACTCAACTTAACGTTCACCATTTCGAGAGATTGCGTTCACCCTGGAATTTAAGAGCAGGCATTTGGTATGTAGAAACAGATAAGTAAGTGAATCAAGGGTGTATAATCCAAGTAATCATAACCGAATAATCTGTTATTTAAAGAAGTAGAGTGGTCCGTTTTTGAAATAATTAATTCCTCCTTCAAATCTAAATGAAGTCTAGAATTAACTTCGGTATTGGGTAAATAATTAAGAAAAATTTCGTGCAATCTTTCCTCAGCCTATCCAATAATTTTTATTTTATTTTTTTATTTTTGCTCTTTCTTTAGTTCTTTCTGCGACATCACTCGAGATTTGTGAAGAAGCAACTTCACGCTGAACCAATACTGATTTTTTTATTAATTTTAATAATGGTCAATTGCTATGAAAAATTACATTGGATATAAATCTGTAGATACGTGTTTTTCCGTTGACGAGAGTTACGGAAGGCTAAATAAGACTGACAAACTAGTATTTATCCATTTTTCCAAAACTTTAAATCATATTGCGAGAAGTACTCGTATCATGGTGCTTACAATCTTTTATTAATTTCTTTCGCAGATGATTTATCTTTTTGGAATACTGTTTCTTCAAAAAGTAAATAAGCACTATAATTTAGGTTAGTTCCTTCCCTTTAATATTAATTAATTTTTTGCCCTTGATAGTTTATTAACATGTGTAAGCTTGCTTTTTTCAATAAACTATCTTAATATATCTATACTATACTATTTAATAATATACAGATTTTCTCAAATAAATATGGTGTTGGTTTAATGTATTGAAAATTTCAACTGTGTTTTGTAATCTTATCTTGTATCGCAATAGCTCTTAAGCATAAAAATCATAAGAAGATATGGATCAGGACAAGCTAAGTTAATTAAAAGTAAAACATTCACCAGATAAATGATTAAAAAAATTCCTAATAAATTTACTAAAATTACTTAGATATCTGTGAGGGACGTAAAAGTGAAAGATTTTTCAAGTATATGCCCAAATGTGTAAAGTATATATAAGCATTTTTGGGTAAATTTCGTTGAGAAAATATACTGTATGAAAGAAGAAACTAATTCTGGCCTATCATATTTAATTTCATTGAAAATAAGATAAAAAAATCTCAATACATATTATATATCTACATTTTTGTGTATTTTCATAATTTCCATTTTTAAAATATATTTTGAATATTATGTATTTGAAGAAATTTTGGAGAATAATTAAAAACACAGCAAAAAAAGTTTCTAAAAAGTTTTCTTTACTTCTCGAAATTAACATGAAACCATTTGAAATCCAGCTGTATGTTCAAGTTTAAAAATATAGTGCAATAAAAATAAAATGTTATCATACCTTGCACGAAGTTCGAATCTTTCCAATGCGTAATAAGAAATTTTCATCACCCCAAACTGTACATATTATGTCATGAATCTAAAATATTCTTAGCAATTTCAGTGTAGCAGAACGAGATAAATGAAACATATATAATAAAGAAAGACAAACGAGGTAGCAATTAGTATAATTTATATATATATATGTAATGAGACTTGTATCGATATTCTTCATAAGTTCCCTGTATGTTAAAAAATGAGGATCGTGATTGGTAACCTGTGTTTTATATTAGCGTTTTCACTCCAATATATCGGTAAATATAATATCTGTAATTTAAGTACGTTATTAATTTGTTTATATTTCCCATTCGAAATAACCTTAATTAAAATATCTCTTTTTGGAATTGTTTGTATTAAGTTTCGCTGATCAATCAATAAATTTATGTTTTTGAAAGGAAAACTATGATTTGTGAAATTAATTTAATAATCAATAAGATAATTAATTCCCTACTTATGCTTACTTTTCATAGAACCAACTCGACCACATAAGCTTGCCGCAGTTCACCCATCTCCGATTCAACTCTATCTGCGCCCTTTCGAAGGTTTTTTTTATCGCCCCGGGTGTAATCCAAGGCGTTTGGAATGTAGGAACACGTAAGGAAATCGATCAAGAGTTTATCATTGGAGTAGTCATAGATGGAATTTTGTCTCCAATCTTGGCTCGTAGAGCGGAAAATAATAATCACCTTGAAAGAGTTGAAGTACGCATACATGGAAATATTGCTAACATGTCTGTACCAATATCGCTTGAGGATCCTCTAAATAATCTATTTTACAAAGAATTCGGACCAGAAAACATTCGCGCTGCTGAGATATGCCAATAATTTAACTTGAAGATAAAACGTATGTCAGTCCTGGCCTTAGGGACTTCCAATTTCTTGACTTTAACAAAAAATCTGTCAGCTGGACGGGCACACTCTCATCACGTGCTGCGCGCGCGGCTCACAATTTCGAGCTCGCCTAGGGTGCGCATCTGTTGGAACTCGCGCTTCGCGCTCGAACTTTGAACTCCTACCGCATTTGTGCACAGACCGTTTAAAATTAAAGGCCAAAGTATTTACAACTGTCATTTGGTTATGGTGAATTTTTTTTTGTTAAAGCTCCTTTGGCTTCAACGAACACATCCTCGTCACGTATCTCGTGATTCGTACTAGATATTGTCCAAAGTGTAAAATTGCCTGAATTAACAATAAGTTTAACTCTATTATATCAGATGTATATTATATATATATATATATATATTTCTGTACCGCGGTCTAGGACTGCTTATTCAAACATTGCAAAATAAAGTTTTTTCGAAAATTTAATTTGTTTATTTTCAATGTTATTTTTTACAATTTATGCAAAAAATACACAACCTATCAAAAAATAATTAATAACAAATCTGTCGATTTTTTTTGGTGTGAGTAACTTTTTTTTGGCCATTTTTTTCCGTACTGTGTGCTGCTTTTCCAAAAATTTAATTTTCTGGGTGTTAATGGTATTTTTGACGGTGGAAACAAAAACTACGCATTTCATAAGAAAAATCATTTACAATACATTTGTAGTTCTTTTTGGGGTAAACAACTTTTGTCGCTTCATTTATTTTCGTAACTTGTTTCGTTTGTCCAAAAATTTAATTTTTTTATTTTTAATGTTATTTTTCACGATTAAGTCAAAATCTACGCGTCCTTTTCGAAAATAAATAACAACAAATCTGTAGGTTTCTTTGGGTGAACAACTTTTATTTATTAATTTTTTTTTAACCTTTTATCATTTTTTCAAAATTTTTATATTTTTTTCATTTTTATTGGTATTTTTGACTATTAAAACAAAATCCACGTGGCACTTTGAAAACGATTAAACAGATTTGTAGCTCGTTTTTGGGTAAAAAACTTGTGTGAATTCTTTTTTTCGTAATTGGTGTCGTTTGTCCAAAAATTTAGTTCCTCATCATGAACGTTATTTTTTACGATGAAAGCAAAAACTACGCGTCCATTAAAAATAAATTTGTGACAGATTCTTAGATTTTTTTAATAAACAATGTTGTTTATTGATTTTTTTTAAACCTTGTATTATTTTTCTAAATTTTTTTTTAATTTCAAATTTCTAAAATTGAATAGATTTTAATTTTCAATCTACAAAATTGAACTATTTAAAAAAGGCATTCAAAATTGCATTATTTTCTGTTATCTGCATTGAATATTAAAGAGTTTTTAAATGCAAATGTTTAACATCGAAGAATTTCCCATAGTATATCATTTCGGTTTTTGTTTTAGAAAACGAAGATTACATCTTATATTGGGATATTACTATCCAGACGGATCATTGTATTTGAGCCAATCGAGCTGACATCATGATGCGTGAGAAAAAAGAAAACAGAGTCTGCATGATAAATATAACTTGTCCAATTAACCGAAATTCGCAGGAAACCTATACAAAAAAGATCCATAAGTATAGCGAGCTTAGGTGTAAAGTACAGAAAATATAAAGGAATGTGAAACATGCATCTATTAATTCTATTGTGATCTTGCAAACAGGCAATGTGCAGGCAAGATGCACTGAACATTTTTAACATTAAGAAGTCAGGACTATATTAGCAGCAGCAAAGTAGGCAGTTTTATCAAACACCTGTCGCATTGTAAGATCCTTTTAGATCATCAGGAAGCAGGCGACTAATGTCACCTTCAGTGCTAAGGACCACTGTTTAAGGATAACAGCAATGAAAGAACTCAAAACTACACTTTTTTTTAAATTTTATACCTGCTACAACATCATAGCAAAATATTTTAAACATAGTACTGAATTAATTCAAAACATCCTTATTTTAGCAGATACTTGACTTAGTTCGTGGCTGATGATGAAAAACCGGGTTTACCTGAAAACAACTTTAAAAAATATATAACAAATTAGGCAAAACGGCCCAGTACCAGTAGTAATTTCGCACCTCCGAGAGCACCGATTGCAAAAACAATTACTTTAACCGAGTATTTGAGTACAGTCGTTGCAGCTCCTTTTTCAGATCTTGATACCTTTCCTCCTTTTCCTTATCTTTAGCCGTGATGTTATAATCGGCCGGAGCTGAGCATTCGATCACGAATATAGTTCGTTTCTCAAAGTCTTGGAGAACTATGTCAGGCCTCAAGTGTGCGATGGAGACTGCTGTCACGAGGATAGTATGTGTTCTTAGTACTCATCATGTGCATAACACGCTCTCCAGCTGTCGCTGGGAACCTTTTGACGTCAAAGGCGGTCACTGTATACAAAGGTGAAAATGAAATCGTCCTGGCATGCAAATATAAAACCCTTTGTACCTGAATAGGCCTGGTCATGTAAGGAAAGCAAAAGTTTGCTCTTTCGGCAAGGACCGATCTTCTACATTTCTGTAAAATTTTTCGTGCACTTTCTTGCCGAGTAGCTCTTCGCGGATTTTTTTGAGCTCTGCTGTCACAACTTCAGTCTTTACTTTAGGACAAGTGCCTCGGCCGCCTGCGCCGTGGCGTTGTGAAGGAACGCTCCTTTGCCAATCATCTCGTTTTCCTAACCATTTTTAGAGCAGGATCTCTGCCATTTGCAACGATGTATGCTGTACTCAGAAAAATTTAATCATGAAGACATTCGAGATTCAGAAGCCCGCATCCGCCTTGACGGCGTAAGATGTTTAATCGCGGAACGGACGAACTGACATGCAAGCTCTTATGCATACGCTTGTTCTTCGTCCATTTAACCAACCCAAACGTTT
>JAUELO010154821.1:0-16881 GCA_032357855.1 Amphibolips quercusostensackenii | reverse complement strand
CCACAGGGCGCTAAGCGTATGCACCTCGCGCCGGCGATTATTCAAGAAAAGGAAGAGAGGTCTATGTCTTGAATGGACAGCTTCCTGCAACAAAACAATAGGACCCTGCACTTCAGGCCCGCTTTGGCTACTAGTGTTCGCACAAAGGCAAAACACTAAATCACCGCGTTCATCGCGACACTCAGCTGCTTACGCTGTAAACCGGCACCGACCACGAGGTCGATCTTCTGTAATCCACTACATACAAGTTTATTCCTCCTTGCCCCACTTCTCCTTAAAAGAAAAAAATAACATTCTGTGGAAATTTTTTCCTTACGGTATAAATTTAATCTTTTTTTGTTGAGAATGGAACCGTTTTCTATATTTAAAATAAAAAGTTTTTTTTTATTTAAAGTTAGTTATTCTGTTAAAAATTAGTTGCTTCTTATATAGTACTTATTTGTTAACTAATAATGTAAATAATCTGTTTTTGTTTTAAAATGTATTTTTGTAAATCAAAATTCAATTCAAAAGTAAAAGATTCATGTATTTTGTTAAAAAGTCATACATTTTAGTAGAAAATTTAACTATGTCGCTAGAAATTAACTTTCTTTTTTGAAGCTCAATTATTTTATTGATAGTATTACTACTTGGTAGAAAATTGAATTATTTTTTGAAAATTAATTTTGTGAATTAAAAATTGTACTTTTTCAGTTTTCTCTTTAAACTGGTCTTCCTGATTCAAAAAATTCTCTCTTCCGGGAAAAATTGAATCTTTTTTAGTTAAAAAATGCGATGGTCTTTTATTTAAACTAAAAATATTTTCTGGGTCAGAAGTGAGCTATTCTTCTGAAAAATAGCTTTTTTTATTGAGTAATAATTTTTTTAACTAAAAATTTACTAAATTCATTTTTTATTCAATATGTATCTTTTTTTATTAAAAATTAAGCAAATAGTTTAAAATTCGGGTATTTTGTTTAAAAACTTATCTCTTTTTGTAGGTAATTGAATTTTGTGGTACAAAACATCCTTTTTTAAACAAAAATTGATTACTAGATTAAAAGTATTACGACTTTATTGGAAATTTAATTTTTTGTTTAAATACATTTTTAAACTAAAAAGTGTACTATTCCAGTTCTGGTTGAAGATTTAACGTTTTTTGAAAAATGCATGCATTATTTTATAAATGCAATATTTTTAGTTAAAACTTCAGGAATTTTTTTTCTGCTTCATCTTAAGTTGGATGGTTGAGAGGAGCATCGACATAGAAATTTTTATGTGATAACTTATAATAATTATTAATAATTAATTTTAGCCTAAGCTTAAAGTGTTTGGTGGATCTTTGGAACTTTGTATTTTTCAAAAGAAATACATTGTTGAAATTAAGAAACTTGTAGAATAAGAAAAAATTCTAGAAGAATCTAATTATTTATATTTTAGTTGTTCTAGTATTTCATTGTTCGTATGTATAATGATGATTTCCTAATCCATTGCTAACATTGTCATCGTTTACTCAACCTGAATATTGGTTATTTACAACTCATGGATTCAGAGTGTGAAATAATTCAGAATGACGAAATAGATAGCATCTGCGTGATATAATTTGCATTCTGGCAATTTTTGGTTTATTAATTCCGTGACCACCATCTGAAAAAAATGTACATCATTTTTGTTACTCTACTTGTTACCTATGCGGTTTTGACTTATTCTGTTGGTAAATATAATTATTTTATTTATAATTTTAATCGAATATAGTATTATTTGCACTCAGGGAGAATCGGATAGCTCTGGTGGCTCATTACATAATCAACTTCACTCTCCTATAATAAATCCTTTTATCTATGAGCATTGTTCTGAAGCTTAATATTTAGAATATGATCTCATGTTTCTTCAGGTTATTAATTAAATTATATCTTATCAAGACTAATGTTATTCAAAAAAATTTATTTCAATATCACTCACTGAATTGTCTATTCGTCCCGAAAATTCAAGACAAATGTTAAAGTATTTTTCATAAGCTTGGCTAGTAGTCCGGAATTTTCTAAACGAATATTTTATTTCCCTTTTCAAATCCCTTATTTTTTGGGACGATTAGACCCATTAGATTTTACCGATTAGATAGAACGATTAGATATTATTCCCCTGTTTTGAGAGCTAGAATGACAAATAGTGTCAGTTCGTGGCGCCACCTCAGGGCTATATTGTAAAGTACAATTAATATTTTATTAGTGTGCGATTAACTGTCTTAAAACACAAGTTATTAAAAATTTAAGTAAAAATTATTTCAATGTTTTAGTTAATTGCTATTTATGTTGTGAAATGATTGAATAATATATATGTATATGTACATATGTTATAATTTTTTCTAAATTAGTTTTAAAGGTTATCGATAAATTAAATGTACGGAAATGAAATTTTAAATAAAAAAAAATTGTAAACATTATTTGAGTCTTTTGATAGAAATAATTGGTTAGTGCTTGTCATGCTGTAAACTCATTAATGAATTATCAACTGATTAGATTTAAAATTTATTTGAATGTTTTTGATGTTGGAAAATGATTATTTGAAGTCAATTTTTGAAATTATATGTACATATATTGCAATTTTTCTGCAATTAGTATAAAAGGTTATTAATAATTTAAATTTTTAGAAATGCAATTGTAAATTTAAAGTGAAATATAAAGAAGAAATTATTTGAATGTTCAAATGAAAATAATCTTTAATGCTTTTTATGTTATGAACTGATTAATGAATTTTCAAATCATTTTTTTCGAACTTACATTTTATAAAATTAGTATAAAAAGTTATTAATGAATAAAATTTTCAGAAACGAAACTTTGAATTTAAAGAAAAAGATAAAGTAAAAATTACTTAATTGTTTCAATAAAGATTATAGTATAATGCTTCTTATTTTGTGCACTAAATAACAAGTTATTAGCTGATTAATATTTTGCAAGAAATTAAAGAGCATAAAGTTAAATTTTAATTATTTTAAATTGAGTTACATATATTTATTATTTGCTTCAAGGCTAAGTAATAAAATATTGGCTATAATTTGTGTAATAAAATAAAGTGTTTTATTTAAAATACCTTTCTGACAATTATATAATTTTTTTCAATATTTGAAGTGTCGTGAAATAATTATCTAAAATTAATTTCCAAAATTATATCTACATATGTTTTAGTTCTTTATGGAAATAGTATAAAAGTTTCTCAAAATTTTCAATGTGTACAAGAAATACAATTTCAAATGGAAAAAAAATATATGATGTAAAAATGTTTTAAATATTTAAATGAACTGTTTGATTATTATTGGCCAGTTATTTTGCTGAAAGTATCAGATTACATAAAGATTGAATTGAAATTGTATTACAATCAAGTAACACAAATTTATTATTTACACCAAGGTATTAATCGAATATTGGCTTTTCGAAATTATATTCACATATATTTTATTTTATTTTCAAATCAGCTTCAAAGTTATTGATAAATTTAATTTACAGAGAAATGCAATTTCAAATTTAAAAAAAAATATATATATATATATATATATAATTTAAAAATGATTTGAATGCTTTAATGAGAATGATTGTTTGATGCTTTTGATGCTGTGAACTGATCAATTAATTATTAACTAATTCTATTAAAACTTACATTTTCTGGAATCATTTTAAAAGGTTATTAGTAAATTAAATTTTCAAATTCATATTGCGAGTTTCTTTTTACCTAATTACACTAACTTACCTCTAAAGCTCAATAATTGATTATTGACTGAATAATTTTTTCACAGTAATAAATTATGTAAAGATTAGGTTTTAATTTTTCCCCATTAGTAGCATTAATTGTTTGTTTATTTTTAGGTTATGTAATTAAATCTAAATTATAATTCATATAATAAAAGTTTATTCATATTTAATTGATTTCTATCACAATTACATCATTTTTTTTTAATTTTCTGCTGCTTTTAGATAAGTATTTGAATTCAATTTTTGAAATTATATGTAACTTTTTTAGTTTTTTTTTAAAATTAGTTTAAAAGGGCCCAGTGCACGTCAAGAATATCATAATCTGCAAGTGGTTTTGCAATTTTAATAAGACCTGGTCAAATAATTGTTCTATATAAGAGATATTTTAAGCCTAAATTATTTTTATTTATTATTATATGATTCATCTTGACACATTAACGAATGCCACAGTTTCCTACATCAACATAGGCAAATTGGAAACTGATCTCATCAGAATACAAGAAGAACGCAAAAGATACGGTGAATCTGTATTTAGCCAATACTGAGGTTACTTTCAGGAATTTGAAGAATTGCTTAAAAATTGTCTTCATTTTTTTTTTTGCAGAAATTAATCCATCTTCTGCAGATACGCCCCGTGTAAGCCGTAGTAGAACTATTGATATTCATTTTTATGAAGATGATGATGGTAATCTTCAACGATTAGAATCCATACAATATCGACTAGTGCGAGATGATGTATTTTACATTGGAGTAAATGTCAGTGGTATCCTTCGTCCAATGTTTGATAATCAGGGGCACATGGTTATAGTACACACAGTTAGCCACAAACATCTTCTAATGCCATCAAAAGTTGATAAGAAATATCGTTTCATCGTCCCGCCCTGGCAGCTGGAGCTTCATCAAGCTAATGCCGAATCTCTGGATTACGATAAAGACCTAGCAATTAATGGCCAATTGTCTACTTTCTGGTTGTGGAAGCATCAGACCAACCCCCAGTCTACGGCTGCAGCCAGACAGCGGCAGCTGCATGGCACTCTTCAATCTTCTACTTCAACTAGACAGCCTCAAATACAAGCTAATAATAAATATCATACTTCAGCTAGTCAATGGCAGCGAGAAGCTGATGCTCAACCTTCTACTTCAACCGGGCAGTTGCAAAAGCAATCTGATACTAAATCTTCTGCTTCATCCAGATTGCATCAGATACCAGCTAATGCTCAACCTTCTGCATCAAACAGTCTCTGGCAGCAACAATCTAATACTAAACCTTCTGCTTCCTCCAGATTGCATCAGATACCAGCTGATGCTCAACCTTCTACTTCGCCCCAACCAAAAGTTAATGCTCAATATTCTGTCTCAGCCAATCAGCAACATACATGAACCTAATATAAGTAAGGAATTTTCTTTTTAATTTTGCCAAGATCTAAGCTGTTGCGTAGTCTGGCATACTATGTATATTATGTTCGAGAGCGTACTATTAGATTTACTTTTAGGTTGCATAGAAAAAATTTTAAGTCACAATTAGGTTAAAGTGTAACATTTAACAATAGCTGTAATCTATGTCAGTCTGGCTGTAATAGAAGATTGATCGTCAGCTGATATCTGACGCAGATTGGCTCAAGTTAAAGATTTAAAATTGGCTTGTAGCTGCCGTAGCCTTAATAAAGTAAAACATTGCGAATTACCTTGTAAGGAAAACTGGGCTGTAACCAGGCGACTAACTATGTACCTCAAAAGAGATTTAGCTTAGTAATATAATAAAAATAATAATAATATTAAAAAATATATAAAAGAGCTTAATATTGTTTAGTTTAATCATTATTGCACTTTAATGCGTTTATTGTCTCTTTTACTATCCGGCAGAATTCGTGCATTAAATTACTTCGTTTTAATCAAAAACTAATATAGAAAAAAAGCAAAGGGCAACCATATCTTGGCTTAGGTGCAAGAAATGACAAGAATTTGCAGCAAGAGTGCTTTTGATATTTCTTTCTGCTGCAGACGTTTTGCTCAATACATTATGCCATGTGAAGCATGTTACAAAACAAACAAGAAAGCTACCTTATTTGTTTTTGGAATAGGTGCCGGAGACAACTAGTAGTTAAAATGGACACTAGATGTCCACGTTTCAATTTGAATTTTATTTAGATAATCCTTCACTACGCTATGTGAGCATCTGCTATCTTAAACAGACGTTTGACTTAGGTAGCAAGAGCGAATCAGTTATTTGTGATAGCTCCGTGCAAAAACCTAGGACAGCAGTTTATTTCAGAGGCGATATTACATTTATTAGATTACCGAAGTTCTTTTTTAGAGACTCACTGTCAATAAATTCCAAGCACTATTAAGAAGTCAGGCACCAATCTATGATTATTAGCTCAACGTACCTGACATTTAAGTTTAAGGATCCATCACCATCTGAGAAACAGATAAGTCTGTTAGGTAACTGCTGCGTTGAAGGATGATCGTTGCTCTTTGGATATGATGCTAAGGCACACCATTCGACTTGAAGTAGTAAGGAAACAAACCACAGTTGTGAGTCTTCATTAGATTACCTCTGAAATTCTAAATTATCTTTTTTAAGTCGGGGTTATACACCTACTTTTGTGACATCTAGATGCAGGGTGGTGATAGATTTGATCTTATGTTTAATAAATATTAGGGAAGTGTTTAAGGGATGGCATGTATCGTCGGATACGTCCATAGTGAATTATGGACAAAACATGTTTTTCCTTGACGGCCGATGGATCTAAGCTTTAAAGTTAAAAGAAACCTGAAGCAATCAAATTGGCTACTTATATGCAGGATCTTAGCCATTCGCGTAGTGCTTAAACAAACAAAATGCAGTATATTAAACAAATAGAATTTACTGTTAACATTCTACAAAAAATGTATGAACAAAACTCTGAAGACAATTGTCACTTAAACATTTAGAAAACAGACGGGGATGCACCTTGTCCAACAGGCCTTATAAAAAGAGAATCGGGACTGGTACATGGCAACCTTAGCAAAATAAAATAAGATACTAAATGCCAAAAGGGACTAATGCAGAGGATATTGACAGGAAATCAAGAAAAGCACTAGTAGACTCCGAAAAACATAAGCAGTAACTCATTAAGTCAACTGAAGGCTCGGAGTTGGTTAACACGAATAAGAAGGCAGCTCATGAGTCACACCTCTCAAAAAGACCATATTTTGAAGCCAGATCGGAAGATTATAGAGTACCCAGTCGTATTATTCCTTAATCAAAAATTAGATGCACATTTAAATAATTATAACAACTTGAAGCTTCAGAAGCTAATAAAATATTTTCTGCATTATTTCATAAATAGCTACTATGAGGCAAAATTCTTTAGACCAAACAACTTGACCTCGCTTATGCGGAAAACTATAGAAACATTAGAAGACCTTTACAAAAGCATGAAAAAATACTAGGAAAAAGCGTCTTCATATGGATTATTTTGCTTCTTAAAAACGCAGCTCTACCGTAGATGCTCTCTATGCATTTACCTTCCGCATTAATAATACAAGGCAGAAAGGAGAAGTAGCAATTGCAGCGTTCCTGGACAAAGTTATGCTCGAATACGTGAAGTGATAACGTAAGCAAGTGCCTGCACTCCATGTTAAAAAGCGGAACAATACATAATTTACTACATGGTGAAGAAGCAAAGGACAAACTTTTAAGTAGATGCGCATAGAAAAGAGCTTTTTCATCCACCCATCGGGCGCTTGTCATTAGTCACCTAATACAACTCTCGTCTTTATACTATTTGTAAACATAATTATTTTATATATTTGTGATTTTAAGTGAATATATTGCAATTGCAGTCAGAGAGAATTAATAAGCTTCGTCGACTCATGACTTTTAATCATCTCGACTCTGATATCGTATATCATTTTATCTTTCAGAATTGTCCCAAAGCAAGAATTTTAAAATATGGTATCTTTCATCAGCTCTAAAAAACAGGAAGTGTCTACACGTACCGAAAAAATCTAGTTATTTTTACCGAAATTTCGGTAAAAATAGCCCCTTTTCAGATCTAATTGTATCGACGAAATCCGGCTATGTTTTCATCGGAATTTTGGTACCCATAGCCGTCGACTAAAAAAAATCCTGTCTAAATATTTGGTCTTCAGAAAGTAAATTTTTTTTCAACGCCGGATTTATAAAAAAAAACATTATTCTTCTGATTTTGTTAGAACTTACACAATTGATTACATAAAACAAAATTTTCGGAGATTTATCTAATTTTGAATTTTTTTCTACAAAAAAGGTAGAGGCTTTACCTGAAAATATGAATTTTTACGTAAAACATATTTTTTTCAGCGACAAAACAAATACTTTTTCCACAAAGTAGTACAAGTTTCATTACAGATTAAAATTTTTAACTTAGAAAGATTAATTTTTAACAAAAAATGTAAGAGTTGATATAATAAAAAAAAATTTGTATTCAAATTCAAAAACAGTAATTCAAACTAAAACGATAAATTTCTAATTTAAAAAAGAATTTTTATAAAAGTAGTTCAGCTGTCTAACAAATCCCTAAATCTTCTGTTAAACTTTTTAATTTATGAGCAAAAAATATACATTGCTCAACAAAAAGATGAATTTCAACCCGAAAATGTGAATTTTCTACCAAAAAGTTTATTTCTAACTGAAAGAAAATAATTCTTGACAAAAAAAAAGATAACATTTTTACCAAAACAGATAAATTATTTAAACTAAGAAAGAAAACAAAAATGTCAATAAATTTTACAAAGTTTTAATTCAAAAGACCAATTTTCAAAAAATTACGAAAATTTTCTAACCTGATAGTAAAGTTTTGAAAAATAGAAAATAGATTCTTCTAGCTAAAAATGTCATAGTTGAATTTTCAGTTAAAAACCTTTTTTTTCGGACTTAAAAAGCATAAAGCTTTAAAAAAAAATAGTTTAATTTTTAACAAAAAAAATGTACCTACATTCTGTTATAATGATAAATCATCAACATCAAAGAAAGTTTTTCAATAAAGTAGTTTAACTTTTGACTAAAAAGTTGAATCTTGGAGCCAAAAATATGAATTTTCTGTCAAACAGTTGATTCTTTACACCAAAAATATTAACTTTCAACAAAACAGTTGATTTGAAACAAAAAATTAGTTCTTAATCAGAAAGGTGTGAAAAAAAGAGATAAATGTTTAAACGAAAACCGAAAAAAATTGTGGATCAAATTTTTTAACTTTTTAAAAAATAAGGGCACCTATCTGTCTCGATTTGCAATTTTTTCACTTGCTCTTTCCCTTTTTCCTTTCCCCTTTTTTCTTTCCCTTCTTTTATCCCTTTTTATTTTAATAAATAAATAGGAAAATAAATAAGGAAAAAGAGGAAAGGGAAACCCAAAAGGGAAAAAGAACAGGGCAACCAGAAAGGTAAAAGTGAAAAGAGAAACCGGAAAGGGAAAAGGAAAAAAAGAAACCAGAAAGGGGAAAAGAAAATGAGAAACCAGAAAGGCAAAATGAAAAGAAAAACCAGAAAGGGAAAAACGGAAAGGTAAATCAGAAAGGGAAAAGGAAAAGGGCAACCAAAAACGTAAAAAGGGAAAGGAAACCATTAAGGGTAAAGAAAAAGGGCAATTTGAAAGTAGAAAGGGAAATCAGAGAGAAAAAAGGGCAAAAGGATACCGAAAAAGAAAAAGGAGAAAGGGAAAAGAAAAGGGGCAACCAGAAAGAAGATTGGGAAACCATAAAGCGGAAAGGGGTTTTGAGAAACCAAAACTGGAAAAGGGAAGGAAAAACTAGACATGAGAATGAGGAAAAGGGAAAAAGGAAAAGAGAAACCAGAAAGGGAAAAGGAAGAAATCAGAAAGGAAACAAGAAAAGGGAAAGGGAAAATGAGAAACCAGGAAGGAGAAAGAAGGAAACCTAAAGGGGAGAGATAGGAAATGTAAAAGGGAAAGGAAAAAGAGAAAAGTAAGAGTTATTCAATTAAAGTTTTTAATTTTCCGTGTGGCCTTACTGCCACACAATGTTTTTTTACATTTTTGAGACAAAAAGTCGGAGTATTTAGTTGAAAATGAAATAGAAAAATTTTTAAAAAAATTTTGTGCAAAACAGTTAAGTTTTCTACCAAATAGTGGATTTTCAAGCCCAAAAGACCAATTTTTTTTAAAAGTAAAGTTTTTTAACTAAGTAATCAATTTTTAGTTCATTTATTAATTTTTACTTACACAAAAAAAATTTCGACAAAGCAGTTTCATTTTCAACGAAGAAAATGACTTTTCAACTAAAATATGAATCTTTAACCAATAAAAAATTTGTTTTTAAAAAAGTAGTTCAAATTTCAACATGAGAGTTTAAATTTTATACACATAATAAGAATTAGAAAATAATTAGATAAATTATATTAAAAGATTCAAGGGCATTCAGGAGATGTTAATTAAATTCAAAATAATTGAAGTGAATAAAACCAAATTCAAAACTTCAAGAATTTCTACTGAATTAAGTATAGTTTGATAAGAGTGAACAGAATTCAGGACAGATTCAACATATTTCAAGTGAATGAAAAAAATATAAAAAAACAATGATTTAAATTAAATTAAAAAAAAAAGATTTTGTTAAAATTCATAAACATTCAAGTTGATATATTTTTTTATTTCTATTAAGTTGCAAGCAATCAAGATTTTTGGAAAAATTCATTGAATAAATTTTCAAGATTTCAGGATCAAGTAAAAAAACGTCTTAAAAAAAGTCTTTTAAATTGAGTAGGACTTTGTGAATTTAAAAGAATTTAAATAAACACAAACTATTATTAAAGAATTCAGGATATGTTAATTAGAATTCAAGGTGAATTTCAAAAAATTCTAATGAATTGCAAAAATTGTGAAGAACTTTTAAAATTCCGAAAAAAATCATATTTAATTCGAATTATTAGGAGTGAATAGAAATCTGTTGAAATTTATCAGAATTAAAAATGAACCTTAAAGCCTTTAGAACGATTAGAAAAATTGAGAATAACAAAATATCCATTAGGTTCGGTGTATTTCAAGGAAATTCCAACAAAGTTTGGGCGATTTCAAAAGAGTTCAAAATAAATTATTAGATTTAAAGGATCACTTAAGTAATATTTCATTATTTAAAAAATGGCAATAGTGGCATTAATTAAATAGCTTACATTCTTCTCTGGGGAATTTTAGCTATAAAATACATTTAAAAGTGTTTTAGGAATCTTTGAACGTTTGGAATGTGTACTTTTTTATTTTCCGATTCAAGATATTTTTCGGTCACCCAATACAGATATTTTTAATTTATTATCAGTGAAAATATTTTCTTTATATTTCAAAAGGAATTCAGAAAATATTATCGCAGAAAATATTTTTAGGGGATTTTTCATATCATTAATTGTAACCAAATAATCAAAGTTACGTAATATAAGTCTAATAATTTCTTCGTTTTGAAAAAAAATTACATTAGAGGCGTATTTCTCAATAAAAAACTAATACTTCGCAGGGGTGACAAAAATTTTTAATCCTTAATTTGTATTTCTTTTTTTCCAAATCGAAACCTTAGGAAAACTTATTTTTTGACCTATAACGGCCTAGCGGAACCTCTACACAATTTTTAAAAATAAAATAAAATTATGACAGTCGTCTTTTAATTTACTTCTAAAAATTATAGGGTAGGTCTTGCTACTCACTGATAGATTTTTCAATTTTTAAAAATTCCAAACATATAACATTTTTAAAATAAAATAACTTCTGCAGTTTGTGAATCAAAATTACAAAACAAGCTCTAATATAACGCCTGGCCTTAAACAAATATCAATAAAGTGAATTTCTTATCTCGATCAAATAATTCATCAGATTTGGAAACCTACACTAAACTTGTTAGACGAACTATTTTCGATTCAAGGCGAACAATGCCGATGCTGAAATTTAGCGCCCTGATGAAAATTCATGTTTTTAAGAAATTTGAAAAGAAAAAAATATTTTGCGATCCACTTTTAAAAAAGTAGTCTAAAGTAGCCTCTACACTTAAAAAAGTAGTAAAAAGTAGCCTAAAATGTTTATTTAAAATTTTTCTATCAATGAAAATGAAGCCAAGTATGAAATAAGAACAAAAAAAAGTAATCATATTGCTCTGCAAAAATCTAATATTGCAAGAAAAATACCTTTTCATAGGTCAAAGGCTTGCTTTGGCTGTCGATAAAACATCACATTCGATATACCTTAAAATTTCAAAATATTGGGTTTAAATTTTTCAAGGTTGTGTATACAAAATCGGTGCCGGTAAAAAAAATTTTGGTACAGGTAAAAACAATTGTCAGTACCGGTAATAAAAAATTACCGGTACCGACAATATTTTTTTGCGGTTTTCATGAAAAGCATATTTTAAGGATAGAGCCTAGACTGCCGTCAAAAATATTTTTAAAAAGTTGTTTTCTTCATGTGTTTGATGTTACTTTTTGATCCTTAATCACTGCCATCTACCTAGTTGACGTCGCAAACTAAAAAAACATTGAAAAATGTTAGGGATTAAACTAAATTTTATGAATTTCGTGAATTTTACGAATTTCGTTCATACGATGAATTCAGTAAATTCCATGATTTCCGTAAATTCTAAGAATTTCGTGAATTCCGTAATTTCTATAAATTCAGTGAATTTCATGAATCCCGTGAATCTCATGAATTGCGTGAATTTGACGTATCCTGTGAATTCTACGAATTGCGTGAATTTTATGGATGCCGTGAAATCTACGAATTCCGTGAATTCCATAAATTTTTTGAATTCTATGAATTGCGTGAATTCCATAAGTTCCGTGAATTCTATAAATTCCGTGAATTTCATCAATTCCGTAAATTCCATGAATTCCGTGAATTCCATAAATTCCGTAAATCCCATGAACTCCGTGAATTTCATGAATTCCGTGAGTTCCATGAATTCCAGGAATCACAAAAATTGCGTGATTTCCATAAATTTTGTGAATTCTATGGATTTCGTTAATCCCCTGAATTACGGTAATTTTATTGATTGCGTAAATTCCGTGAACCCCATGAATTCCGTGAATCTTATGAATTCCGTAAATTCTATAAATTCCGTGAATTACATGAATTCGGTGAATTACATGAATTCGGTGAATTTCATAAATTCCGTGAATTACATGAATACTGAAAATTTTATGAATTCCGCGAATTACATGAATTCCGTGAATTCCATGAATTCCGTTAATCTTCTGAATTCCGCGAAGTCCATGAATTTTATGAATCTTATGAATTCCTTAAATTTTATAAATTTCTTGAATCCTGTAAATTCCATGAATTTCATGAATTCCTTGCTTGTCATGAATTCCATGAATTCCATAAATCCTTGAATTTCATGAATTCCGTGAATTTCATAAATTCCTTGAAATCTTTTAATTAAATTTAGTGAATTCTGCGAATCTTATGGATTCCGTGAAGTCCGTGAATCTTATGAATTTTGTGAATTCTATGAACTCCTTGAAATCGATGAATTCCGTGAATTCTATGAATATCTTGAATTTCATTAATTCCGTGGATTCCATGAATTTTGGTAATTTCGTGAATTACCCAAATTTCATAAATTATGTGAATTTTATTAATTTAATGATTTCTGTAGATTTCATGAATTCCATGAATTCCATGAATTCCGTGAATTTCACGAATTTCATGAATTTTGTGGATTCCGTAAATTTCATAAATTCCGTGAATTCCATTAATTCTGTGAATTTCGTGCATTTTATTTATTCTGTGAATTCCATCAATTCTGTGTATTTTATGAATTTCGTGAATTTTGTTAATTCCAGGAATCTAGTGAATTCTAGGAATTTCGTGAATTCCAGAAAATTTTTTAATTCTAGGAGTTTTGTTTATTCCAGAAATTACGTGCATTTCATGAATTTAGTAAATAACATATGATACGTGAATTCCGTGAATTCTGTGAATTTCTTGGAATCTATGAATTCCTTGACTTTAATGAATTCCTTGATTTCAATGGATTTCTTGAATTCCAAGAAATGCTCGAATTCCATGAAATCCTTGAATTCCATAAATTCCTTAAATTCCATTAATTAATTGAATTCCATGAATTCATTGAATTTCATGAATTCATTGAATTCCATGAATTCATTGAATTCCATGAATCCATTGAATTTCATGAATTCCATGAATCCATTGAATTTCATGAATTCGATGAATTCCTTGAATTCCATTAATTCCATGAATTCCTTGAATTCCATGAATTCCTTGAATTCCATGAATTCCTTGAATTCCATGAATTCCTTAGATTTCATGAATTCCTTGAAAATCATGAATTTCTTGAATTCAATGAATTCCTTGAATTCAGTAAATTCTTTTAATTCCATGAATTCCTTGAATTTGATAAATTCTTTGAATCAAATGAATTACATGAATTCCATGAATTTTCGGATTCCTTGAATTCTTTGAATTCCATAATTTCCTTGAATTTCATGAATTTCTTGAATTTCATGAATACCTTGAATTCCATGAATTCTTTGCATCCCATAAATTCCTTGAATTCTATAAATTTCTAAGATTATATGAATTGCTTAAATTCCATGAATTCCTTGAATTTTATGAATTCCTTGAATTCCATGAATTACTTGAATTCCATGAATTCCTTGAATTAAATAAATTACTTATATTACATAAATTCCTTTAATTCCATAACTTCCACGGATTCCGTGAATTACATGAATTCCGTGAATTTCGTAAATTCCATAAATTTCTTAAATTTCATAAATTCTTCTAATTCGTAAAATTCCTGGAATTCCATGAATTCATTAAGTTCTATGAATTCCTTGGATTACGTAAATTTATTGAATTCCTAGAATTCCTCTTATTCAATGATTTTCTTGAATTTCATGAATTCCTTGAATTTTATGAATTCCTTGACTTTCATGAACTTCTTGAATTCTATGTATTTCTTGAATTCCATAAACTCTTCGAATTGCATAAATTTTTTTAATTCTGCGAATTATATGAATTTTGTGAATTCCATGAATTCCTTAAATTTTATGAATTCCTTAAATTCCATGAATTCTTCGAATTCCATAAATTCCATGAATTCCTTGAATTTTATAAATCCTTCAATTCCTATAATTTCTTGAATGCTATAAATGTCTTAAGATCCATGAAGTCCTTGAATTCCATGATTTCCTTCAATTTCATGAATTGATTAAATTTTATGAATTTCTTAGATTTCATGAATTTCTTAAATTCTAAGAATTCTTTAAATCCTGTTAATTTCATAAATTCCATGAATTGAATAAATTCCGTGAATGTCGTGAATTTCATTAATTTCTTGAATTTCATGAATTCCATGTAAGATACGGCAAAAGTGCTGTACCGCGCCTTAAGATGTTTGACTTCAAAAAACGGTAAAAATATTGTCGGTACCGGTAATTTTTTTATACCGATACAGACAAATTTTTTTTACCGGTACCGACAATTTTTTTTTTTTACCGGTACCGACAGTGTATAAACCTTGTTTCTGGAAACGTTGAAAAAGTTTTTAAAATGTGTTCAAACTTTTAAAAACGCTATGATGAATTGAAAGAAAGTTGCTTTTACTGAAAGTACCGAATCAAGTAGTGTACCTCTGCAGAATGGCTTGATAAAAATGCAGTCCCATCTCCGGAAATCTTAAAAATTTACGACAGTAGTCCGGAAGAACATAACCGTGAAATAGTGCTACTGATGCATAGCAACTGGAAAATTTTAGTCCTTGCGGGCAGGATCTTGTACAAGAAAAAGTTATATGAAATTTTCCTCATAAGATGTTCTTTTGTGAAACATTACATTTCCGTAAAGATTCTTGTTTGTTTTCATCTTGTTTAATTTTCTCAAGTCACAGAAACTAGGCGAAGAATGTATGTTTGCAATCCTCGCTGAATTTCGACGATCCTTCATATAAAAATACGTAATTTCCATATCATGATGGCTGACATTTTGTAAGTCACCGGTTGACCTCTTTTTTAAGCTTAGAATTTATACAACCTAAAAAGTAGAATTCTACTCTTATCGATCGCCGATAATTACTCAGATCTATGTATTTTCACTATTACTTTCAATAACAGCTACAAACATCCGCATATATCTAATGCGAAACATATGTCATAATTAATTGGAATAAATAATTTTCTTGACAGAGTTATCAACCTGTTTGATACGTAAAATGTATTTAAATCAACGGTCATGTTTATCGATCGTGGATGATAAAGTAGAATGATTAACTTTTTTCAATGAATGATCATCATCATACGTAACAGAATATTATTTTTTATTATGCATAATAGATGAATATCAAATAGGGTCAGTTCGTGGCGCCACCTCAGTGCTATATTATAAAGTACAATTTATGTATTTTAAGTGTGCCATAATAAACCCTCTTTTCTTAAAACACAAATTTCAAAAAATGAAGTAAAAATTATTTGAATTTTTGTAGCCTTTAGAAATGATTATCTGAATTCAATTTTTTCAATCATATGCATGTATGTTTTAATTTTTTCTGGAATTAGTATAGAAGGTTATTTACCATTCAAATTTTCAGAAATGCAACTTTAAGTTTATAATAAAACATACAGTAAAAAATTATCTGAATGTTTTAATGAAAATGATGTTTTATGCTTTTTATGTTGTAAGCTAATTAATTAACGATTAGCTGATTAATTTTTTTTTAATTAAATAACATAAAGTTGAATAAGACTTGAATTTGAATTGTTTTTCAATTAAGTAACACAAATTTATTATTTAAGGTATTGTTATCAAATATGGGCTATAATTTTCATATTAAAATTTTATTTTTCACTCAAAATACCTCTTTTACAATTACATATTTTTTTATGTTTGTGATGTTAAATAAGTGTCTGAATTTAATTTTCAAAATTACATTTACATATATTTTATTTTTAACTTAGTTTTAAAGATTATTAATCAATTATATATATATATATATAAATGCAATTTCAGTTTGTAAATATATTAAATGTAAAAATTGTTTGAATGCTTCAATAAAAATAATTGTTTAATAGTTTCCATGTTGTGAACTGAATAATTACTTATAAACTGATTCTATTAAGACTCACATGTGTTGTTATTAGTTTAGGTGATTACTTATAATACAGATTTTCATAAATAAAATTT